>RYZW01001955.1:0-15785 GCA_004367215.1 Colletotrichum trifolii
TATAGTTAACCTAGAAAAACTAAAAAACTTATATTATAAACCTTAGTTCTATTATATTATCTCAGCTTTATTAAGAGAAAATATTAAAGTATTTAGTAAAATAACCTAGGTAATATTTCAAAATAAAACTAAATTCTAATAAAATCTCTACTTATTTAGTTTATTATTCTAAGATAAATCTTAAACTTATAAAGTATTCTAATATTTTATAATTAAAAAGAATAGTAAATAGCTCTATTATACTTTATAATTCTACTAATTATATTTTTAAGTATAATATTATTATTNTTACTATCTATAGTTCTTTATTATAAATAGTATAGTTCTATTTAACTAGTATAAGTTTAACTAAATAATAAATAACTAGCTATAATATACTATCCCTATTCTCCTATAAGAAATAACTATTTAATACTACTTCTAAATAATCTATTTCTACTACTATATACTATTCTAAATCCTATTAAATTATAACTAGTTCCGAGATAAATATAAACTTAAACTCTTTAAATACTTATTAATATATAATATCCTAGTAAAATAGTACCCTTTTCTATATTAGTTATATAAAGGATTCTATTAAACTAGAAAAATAGTTAATTAAATTATAGTAGATATTTATAAATCTCAACAGATTCTAAATATTATAGATATTCTTAGTAACTTCCTATTCCTAGATAATTTTAACTTTCTTGGGGTTATAATAGATACTTTTCCCTACTTTAATAATAAAACCTAAATACTTTATCTACTTTACCGAGAATTTATACTTCTCTAAATCTAACTATAAACTAGCCTTTTATAACTATTTAAAAACTTATTTAATTTTATCTTTATAATTATATTTTAACTTATAACTATAAATAAAAATATTATCTAAATAAACTATAATAAAGTTATTAAGAATACCCTAGAATATACTATTAATATAATATTAGAATATTATAAATATATTTGTTAACTTAAAAAAAGTCACAAACTAGTTAAATAAATTAAAATAAATTTAAAAAGTAGTTTTATATTTATTTCTTTCTATAATATAAATCTTATAAAAAGCTACGTAAATATTAACTTTTATAAACTATATTACTTTAAATAATAACTATAATATCTCCTTAATTAGTAATAAAGGGTAATAATTATAAATACTAATAATATTAAAAATATAATAATCTATATAAAACTACTATTTCTCTATAGGTTTATTAAGAAAGAAAATAAATACCCTAGCTATAGATAAGCTAACCTAGACCTAACCTTTATCTATTAAATCTATTACCTAGTATTAAACTTTAAAAAAGTACTCTTTTAGTATATTATATAGTAATCCTTATAATAAGTCTAGCTTAGTTCTATCAAAATTCTTCATTAGGTAAGAATAATAGTTAAAAAACCCCCTATATAGTAGAAAACTAGAAGCTTTATCCTTATTAAAAAAATCTATAAAAGAAATTTAAATAACTAGTAAAATAAATAATAGCTACTCTAAAATTATAAATAATATAATTACTAGAACTATAATAATCTATACTAAATTAATAACTAATTACTTATATCCTTTTTCTCCTAAACTAGAAGATAATATAACTAGTAACTTAATAAGGTCTATAAATCTATCTATATATATCTCTTTTAATATATTACTAATAACTTTAAGAGTTAAACTACTAATTAAATTTATCTATATCTTATTCTTTATAAGATTTAAAATAACCTATTAGTACTATAACTATAGTTTCCCAAAAATAACTAAATATACTATTCTTAAAATTATATAGAATAGAATTTTAAATACCTACCTATTAAAATTAATTTATACTTTAGCTATCTTAGTAATATGAATCTCCTAGTTAATACTTAGAATAGTACTTAACTAGTATAACTATAATAATATAATTAATATAAAATTCTACTATCTTATAAAATCCTCACTAACTACTCTATAATAATTATAACTATTATTAACCTAAATAGAAATAAAAGATTTATTATTTATTAATATAAAAACTAATAAAAATAACTTATCTATTTATCTCTATATCTTTCTAGTCTTATCTATCGCTATAGTATTATTACTAGTAATTATACTAAACTACCACTTAGGGAATCTCTTCTAAGAAACTAGGCTTTTTCCTTATTATCTATAATCCTTTTATTTGAAAATAAAACCTAAATATTAGCATTAGAAAATACTAGAAAATAAGCAAACTATAACTTATATTCTATAATAAAATAATCCTTAGTATTATAATATATATAAATACTAGCTTATATATATACCTAGATAACTATAAAGTCTACCTAATAAGCTTTATATACCCCTATAATAAAAGTTAACTAGGGCTTACTAATTATAATAACTTATATATTAGATNTAGAAGTATTATATTAGTATTAGGGTAATATAGGTTACTTTTATACTTATTATCTATATATCTCTATTCTAATTAATTATTAGTTCTAGCTAGGGAAAGGATTATAGCTATTTATAGTATTATAATTCTATATTAAAGATCTCGAGGTCTATTATAATTATATAGTAGTATTAGATAGTAGTATAATAGTTTATTTAGCTAATATTATAACTAATAGTAATTATCTGAATTTAATAGGAGAAAACTAGTTAGAAGTAGTTTAGCTTAATATCCTTTATTTAGTTATATTTCCTCGCTTATTCTATAACTAATTTAAATTTAATAAAGAACTTAGTAAATATTTATTTAGGCTTTTAATAGAAGTAGCAAATTTTCTCGAGAACTTAAGTATTATAATAGGGGTTTTTATAGTACTTAATAAAGTACTAGAAGAATATATTAATATCCTAACTATACTATAGTTTTTATATAGTATAAAAATTGCTAACCTATATCTAAACCTTAGATAATAAACTAATTTATAAGTATTACTAGAAGCTTTTAGGTCCCCTAATAAAACCTTAATTAATTACTAATTTATACTATATAGTTATCTATTATATAGGAAAATAAAAAGTATTATTATTAAAAAGAATACTAATAAAAAGTAGTTTTTATTTTAGATTAAATACTTATAATACTTATAAAGTTAAATTATAATTTATTAGAGTTTTACGAAAATACTTTAAAAAGATTAGTTTTTATTTTCTATTAGATTAGTCTATTATTAGTCTATTAGAAATTTTATAGAGGGCTCTAGATTAGTAATATTTACTATTATCTTTTTACTATCTTCTATTTCCTTTAGTATCTACTATTTATTATTAAGTTAAATTTAAGTAAGAAGTTTATTAATATTGGAAACTAGTTACGAGAAATACTTTGGTAGTACTTTAATAGTATTATAATAAATTTGAAGAGTTTATACTAAGAGTAAAAACTCTTTACTAGACTATAGGAGTAGTAGTTATATAGAGCTTTAATAGTAATATCCTATATAAGTCTTAAGGCTTAGGTCTATGATATTTTTTTAGTAATACTAAGTTTCATAAAATATTTATAAAGTAAGTATAAGTTAGTATATATAATATTTAGGATCTAGAAGAGTTTTTAGTATTTTAGGATTTGGTTAACTAGTATAGCTATAATATATATAGAATCTATACTCCNTATTTTCAAATCATTTAGGTATTTTTTATTTACTAGGGGGTACTTTAAATATAGTACTTCTAATACTCCTAATACTTTAAAGTTCCTCTTCTCGCTATAACTTTAAATAGTTTAATTAGTTTATATATTAATCTAAGTAGTAAAAATACTAAACTAGTAATTTTAGAGAAACTTCGTGGGGTTATTAGCTATAAAGTCTCCTAAAGACATATATTTAATTTTAAAATACTTTTACTAGGCTTTTTAGTATAACTAGTAGTTATAGATATCTATATACTTAAACTTCGTATATAGCTAAACTATTTTAGTTATTAAAATAGTAATAATATATTATTTATTAGGTTGTTATACTATTAAGTTTCTAAAGAGATATATAGTATATACTAAAAAGCTTGTTTAATTCTTACTATTATCTATAAAGCTAGTATTAATAATAATAATAAAGCTATTAAATAAATTACTAACCTTATAACTAAACTTAAAATAGAAATTCTTTATTTTACTAAAATATTATATTATTTATTTAGCTTTAATATAGTAGTTATCTAAAGGGTTTTAGTTAAAGTATAATAATTAGCTTATTATATAAGTAATATCTAATCTTGTTATAACTATAGTATAATTAATAAAGCTAACATCTTATTATTAGTATTTAATATCTATATAAGAAACTTAATTATACTATAGGAAAAGTTCATCAAATTTCAAAAGAATTTCAAATTATTTAATATATTATATATATTTTATAATATACTTAAGGAGCCTTTTAAAATATGCTACTTCCAAGAACTATAGCTATTATACTATTTAATCTTAAATAACTTTAATACTAAAAAACTACTATAAGTCTTTATTTCCCTTAAAATAGTATTTCTTTTAGAAATCTATTAATAATATAAGTATTTTAAATATATCTTTTAAACAAAAAGAGAATATATAATTATTAATAGAAAAGAAAAAGATAATATAATTTTTAAGCTAGAAATAAAGCTTTCCTATAATAGGTTTAAAACTAAAGCACTTAAGGCTAACTTCTAAGTAGTATTACTAGAAGAGAGAAGACCTCTAAAAGCTATATAGTACTTTATTAAAGTAGTAGATTTTACCTTATATTTCATAACCTAGTAATATCTCTATATAGATAACCTCGTTAAGTATTACTTATATAAATATATTAATTATGTTATATTAGAGTAGCTTAAGATTAAAATAGTTAGTAATTACTATTAAAGTTTAAAATAATATACTTACTAGAATTATTATATAAATCTTATAGTTATCTCGTAACTATTTATCTCTACAAATAATTAAATAAACTTTAAATTTCAAAAAATACCTATATATATTAAATTTATAAATATAAACTTAGTAATACCCTAAACTCTCTAAACTTCTTATAAAAGCTTTACTAATTCTATTCTAAAAATATAATTTAATATAACTCCTAAGATAGGCTTATTTAGCTATTACTATTATTTTAGTCTATAGATAAGTGGGTATTATTAAGTGAGATATAAGTAATAATAATAGGTTCTACTATAAAGCTCCTAGAATAAGAATTTATATTCCCCCATATTTTAAGTATTCTCTAATATCTAATTTACCTGATAGCTGAAGTTTATTATTAAAAGCTTTAATATCTATCTATATCTTAGAATCCTCGAAAACGTTAAACCTCTAGGACCTTTTCTAGTTAACTATTTATAGAACTTTATAGCAATAAGTAGGAGTATCCTAAGAAATCTTAAAATAACTAAAAAGTACTAGTTAAAAAAGTAGTTTTAAATAAAAATCTCCTAGTAACTCTAGTATAATATTTTATCTATTCTTTATATTTAATCTTCTCTAGAAATACTTGAATTCCTTACCCCTCTATAATTTTANCTCTAGTAGCTCTATTACTAAGGGGGTATATAAGAATATATATAGTACTAAAACTACTATATAACTCTACTAGCTACTATTTAACTCTAATAGCTTATATAAAACATTTACTATTCTATTTAAGCGTGTTCGGATACTTTATTCTAGTTAGAAGAAGATATACCTTTCAATAACTTACTTTTAGACTATATACTATATTAATTCTTTATTATAATATTATTATAATAATAATAAATTATTTTCTACTTATTTAATAAAGTTAATATAGAATATTAAGTAGATATTTATAGGGATATCTAAAGTGATGTTTAGTAGGTTTAGTATATTAATAATTTTGTATTTAGAAAATACTTAATTGAGTTTCTTATTTAGCTAATTTGTTTTAATATAGTATAGTAATAGTTATACTTTATCCTTTACCTAGAATTTCTTAGCTATTTATTATATCTTNGATACTAAACCTATCCTCGATATTTTGAAAATATTTAAACTACTTAAATTTAATAAATAGCTTAAACGAGAAAATACTACTTAAGAGAAGACTAAAGGTATTATTTCCTATATATTTACTATTCTAGGGGTTTTTAACTACTATTTAGTAGATCTTAAGCTTTAAGTAATTCGAGAATTTGACTATAAGGAGACTAAGAAATATTATAATATAATTTAAATATAAGTTAATATTACTATTAACGATAGTTTTCTNTTTCTAATACTTATTTAAAAAGAACTTCTTAATAAGAATAATATAACTTTTTAAGTTTTTCTAAAAATTCCAAAACATTAATATACTTGGAATAATTTAATTACATAGTAATAAATTAGAGTTAAATATACAAAAGTCCTCGAGAAAGCTAATTTAAATATTTTTAATCTAATATAGTATAATAAATAGTATACTATCTATTTCTAAATAGTTATATATAATATTTTAGAAATCTAGGGAACTTTTATAGTTAAAAAGTAGTTTTAAATACTTACTTAATATATTTTACTTAGTTAGGTTATAATTTAGTATTAGAGTATTTTTAAGAGAAAAACTCTAAACCTTAATATTAGGATTCTAGCTAAATATAAATAGATTTTTATAGTTATATTTTATACTAATAAAAGTTCAACTAAGAGTTATAGTAAAATACTAGCTATATTAGTTATTCTTATAAGAAAGTTAGATATAATTTAAACTAAAACAAAATATTTATATAATTTTAGAAACTACTTATACTTTCTAGAAAGCTATAGGTATATTAAGTATATTATTACTAGCTTATATACTAAGTTCCCTAATATTTAAATATTTATTATTATTTGAAATAGTGTTATTAATAGGATGAATAATTCTAAACTCTATATTCTATAATAGAGATTTACTCAAAAGGGATAGTTAAATACTAAGAAGTATACTAGTAAAACTAAAGAAGTTTTTTTAAATAGTTTAAAAGCTAAGTTAGCCCCTTTAAATAATAGGTCTAGTAATACTAATTACTTCTCTAATTTAATATATATTAATATTAGTCCTATTCTCCTCGAAAGGTTATCTGAAATTCCCCTAGAGGTTTTCTTAACTACTCGAGGATTTTATATATTTTTGAGGAGTATAGTTTTCGATAACTATAAAGCTATCTATATTACTAATTTAATAGATTTCTTTAAAAAAAACTTTTAAGCTTAGTCAAAGAATAAATTTAGTTTAATATAGCTTAGCTAATCTTCCTATAATTAGATAAAATAAAAGAATTATTAAAGAAATCTTCAATAGTTTAAAGGGGAAGAATATACTTAATTTAATATTAGAAAATATTATTTATATTAGAAACTTCTATACTAATATTATCTCAGAAATATTACTTTTTAATAGAACTAAGATTTAATATATAGAACTGAACTATATTCTTNAAACTAGACTATACTCTCAGGTTTAGCCTAATTAAGTATTCTATTATTATAAAATAATTACTTAGAAAGTATGATTTTATTTTCCTTAAATATAAACTTATTTTAAACTATTTTATAATCTATTTAAATATCTCTAATATTATCTTAGAATCGCTAAATATTCTATTTTCTTAACTATACTTTAAAGTAATTCTCCTAAAACTAGAATCTAATAACATTTATATATAATACTTTTAAATAAAATATCTAAGATAAACTATTGTTAAGTATTTAGTTTTTAATATTTAAGAAATAAAGATTATAGGACTGAAGTAATTAAACTATTCTTACTATATAATAATCTATTCTTCATAAACTATCTCTAGATAAACTTTAAAGTTATACTTAGTTTACCTATTTTATCGTATTACTTAAAATCTATTTAATTTCTTTAAAATATCTTCAAGTAACTCTTAAGCTCTTATTAGTAAAAACAAATTTTCAAGTTTATTTCTTTATTTATACTACTTAATAAAACCTATAATTTAATCTTTTAAGTATTATTAATATTTAAAGAATAGGTAAGGAGATAGAAAAGCTTTTTAATTTATAAATTGTAATAAAATATTCAAAAGGTAGTAATAGTAATTAATAGAAAAACTAATTACTAGAAATAAGTAATAAAAAAAAGGATTAATTTTAAGCTATTTCTTTTTTATATTAAGAAGCTAATTAGAATAAATAAAAATACTAGAAAAAAGCTAATTACTTAAAATATATAAATACGAGAAACTATAGGATTACTAGCTAAACTATAAGTAGAGTTGATTTAAGTAGTAATTATATTATATAATATATTTCTTAATATTGAAAATAACTAGAAATTACTATATAAAGTTGAAGAAACCTAATATAAATAGTATTTTTATTAGTAAGTACTAGAATATACTCTAAACTTTTATTAGAATGTATAACTTTACTAAGAATAGATTTATACTTATAGTTCTTAAATATACCTACTTAAGAAATACTATAAATAAATTATTTTAAAAAGGTTATTTAAAGTTAAACTAAAAAGATATATTAGATATCTAGTAAATTATATTCTACATATTTATAACCTATATAAGATCTAGATCTATATTCTTTAGAAAGTTATTATTACCTAAAATATTAAATTTAATAAGATAAGATATGAATTTTAGGCAAAACTCATATGAAATACTTATGAAAGAAGTTATAAAACTACTAATTAAGTTAATTACTAAAAAAGAAAAAAACCTTATTCTTAAAATACTTAGAAAGTTTAAAATAGTAAAAATACCTTATAAGTGAACTTCTCTTCAACTAGTTATCCTATTAATACTAAAAATAATTTAAAATATTAAACTAAACCTAGAATTAGTTTCTAAGACTAGTAAGAGAAGTTTAATTATATTTAAACTAATATTTAAACTAATAAAACTAGTCTAGGTCTCTAATTAATAATAATTAGATATAATAACTTTAAATAAAAACTAGAATTCAAGAAATATACTAATAATTAGAGAACTAGATAGTATATTTAAAATTAGGGATCTAGTTAGCTAAGAAAAGATATTTGCTTTAATTAAGAATAGAAATAATTACTTTAAAACCCCTATTTAGCTAATTTAAAATAAACTAAAATATAGTTCTAGATTTTAACTAATTAAGTTAAGATCTTTAATTACCTAGGAACTAAATTAATAATATAGAAATAATTAATAATAATAATTAGAACTAGAAATTACTATTAGTAACTATATAATATTTTTAAAAGAATATAATAGTAGTATTTTATATTTCTTAGAATACAAATAAGATAGTTTTACTAGTACTTATTTACTTAATCAGTAGTAAAAACTTAATAAGAATAATCTTAACCTTTTAGTAGTTTTCCTAATTATTTAAAATATAGTATTAAAAAAGAAAAATCTTTCTACTAAAATTTAAATATACTTTAATTAACTAGTTCTACTACTAAAGACNAGAACTACTATAAATATCTTTTATTAAAGTAATAAAAGCTGAAATTATAAAATTAAAAGAAAAAAGTACTTAGCGAGAAATAGACTACTAAAATACTAGAAATAAGTTTCTTCTTTTTAAATAAGTTTTTACTTATAAAATAAATATAGATAGTTTTCTAGAATAGTATAAAACGAGGATTTATATATATAGGGATATATAGCTAGTTAATCTATTATAGACTATATATATAGTAACCCTAGCTACTTAAACATTTCAGGTAACTATAGTAATTATAGTATAATTTAACCTCGAAATCTACTAGTTTAATATTATTAATATATTTCTTAATACTATAAAAGATCCTAATAAACCTCTAATAACTATTAAGCTACTAGATAAATTCAAGGTTACGAGGTATTATACTAAACTTAAATATACCTTTTATAAACTTCGAAATATACCTATTCTTTAATATAAAACCTTTTATACTACTTTTAAGTCTTTAAGACTTAAGCTATACCTAGAAAAACTTTATCTTTTTAAAAATAAAAGTTTAACTATTTTTCTCCTATTCTATATAAATAATATTTTTCTTATATATTATAANAAGAGAAACCTATGAAATTATTAAGAATATTAAGAATACTTATAAATTTAAAGAATAGGGTTTTATTAAATATTTCCTAAAGGGTTAAGTAGTTTAGGATTATAAATATTATAAGATTTACTTAGTTTATAATATATATATTACTAAGATTACTAAGTATTTCAATCTTAACTATAGCCTAATTCTAATAATATTATTTCTAATAGTAATTTTTATAGTAAATCCTAGTAAAGTTATATTAAAAGAGATCTATAAATATTAGATAAAAATTAGTTTAATTCTTTATATTCTTATTAAAGTATAACTAGATATCTTATTTATATATTCTCTACTTTTAAAATACTTCACGAATCCTTCTTAAATATATATAAATACTATAAACTATATAATTCAGTATTTCTATAAGATAGTATTCCTAGTATTATAATTTAGAAGCTTAGGGGGTATTAATAAGATACCTTAAATATTTTTAATTACTAGAAATATTTTATTTATAAATTATAAAAAACCTTAAAAATTCAATTATAACTATATTATCTCTCTATCTAGAAAGCTAATCTAATACAAAACTACTTAATAGAATACTATAACTATATTAATAACTAAAATAAAACTTCTAAGCTTAGAACATACTTTAAAAGAAACTATAATACTAAAAAGATTATTTTAGAATATTAAGTTTAATTTAAGAGATATTTAGAAAGTCTATTATAATAACTACTAGATAATTAAACTAGTAATCTTAGATAGTAAACACCTATCTACTAGATTTTAATATATAAATATTTAATAAATATAGCTTTACTAGGAATACTTAAAAAGTAGTTTTAAAATAGTTTATATATTTATAGATATAATACTAGTAGATAGATTTAAGAAGGATCTAACTTAAATAAAGTTTAAATAATTTAGAGTATTTCTTAATTTTATAGATCTATAAGTAATACTTTTAGGACTAGCTAAAATAATAGAAAAAGTTATATAAAACTATTTCTTTATCTACTCTAATAATATAAATAAGTAACCTAAGATAATGCTTATTTTTAATAGAAAGTTTTTATAGTAGTAATATAAAAAATAAGAATATATTAGAACTCTTCTAATTACTTAAAAAGAATAAAGTTCTCGAGATAAGCTTTTATCTAGCTAAATACTAAGAATTTGAATTATAAGCTTTAAATAGATAGGCGAGAAATAGTAATAAATATATAGAAATTAATATTATAATTTCTAAAAAAAGAGGGAACTTAAACCTAAACTAAAAATAGCTATCCGAAACTAGGAGTATAACTATAATTATAAGTTCTAAATATTCTAGGGGTTAGTTAAAGTATATTATAAGTTCTAAATATTCTAGGATTTAGCTGAAATATAGGAAGTTTACTAACTAGGGAGTTTATTACTATTACTAAAAAGCTAGGGATAAGTAGTATAAGTTAAAGTATTTGAATAGGTTAAGGTATTTAAATAGGCTAGGATATTTAAATAAGTTAAGATACTTAAACTAGAGGAAGTTATTTAGTAATAGGAATTCTAGTAGTAGATTCTAGGCTACTTCTATTCTTAATAAAGTTAGTTTTAAAGTCTTTTTATTATAAAATTTATAACTTAAAGCAGGCGAGTTTCTTCGTATTAATAATCTTCTTATTCTTTAACTAAAAATAATTAGACTTAAATAAAAAGTTTTAGGTTAGAATATTTATTTTATTAGTATTAGGGATTTTAAGAATATTTAAATAACTTTTAAATACCTTATAAGTATAATTTAAGATTAGAATATAAGTATTCTATAACCTATTTTTATACTAATAATATTAATTAAAAACCAAGTCTTATATACTAATACTAATAATATAAAAATAAAGACTATATAAGAGGATAAAACTAGAATAATACTTTATATAAGGAATAGTTTATACTAGTTATAAGTTACTAAGGGTTTTTATTAAGAATAGGTAATCTTTATACTCTTTAGCTAACTTATTTTTCTTAGAAAAAATAAATTCTATAGGGATTTACTTTAAAGTAGTAGTTTTAAGATTAAGTTTTATAATTCTTTACTTTATGACTTCTAGCTAATATTTAAGATCTTTTATTTCTAATGAAATTTCTTAGTTTCTAATCCGAGAAAGCTTTTATATTATACTACTAGTAGTTTTTAAATATTTCTCAGGTAATTTAACTATTTCCTTAGTATTTTTATTATTATCTTCTACTTTATTATTATTACTAATAAACTTAGGTATTTCTTCTTTTTCTTAAAGGTTCCTAGTTAAATTATCTTTTTTATTATTAGAAAAGAATTTTAGAATAGGAACTTTTCTTAAGTAACCTTAAAATTACTTTAACCTAGTAGTAATATTAGGATTCTTAATTAAAATAGCTCCCCCTTTTATAATACTACTTAGTTTAGGTATCTTAGAGAATTTAAAGAAAAGTAATAGATATTCTAATAAATTAGGAAAGTCTTTAAAATATGGATAAATAAATAATCTTAGGCGAAATAATTCATATTTTGTAATAAACAAATAACACGGTATATAGTCTGAAAGTAGGTTATTAAAAGGTATATCTTCTTCTAACTAGAATAAAGCGTCTAAATATACTTAAATAGAACGGTAAATATCTTATATAAGCTACTAGAGTCGAATAGTAGCTAGTAGAGTCGCACGGCAGCCTTAGTACTATATATATTCTTATATATTTATACTAATATAAGAAGCTTAAATCACTAATAAGGTTATTTTTCTCGATAAAATTAAACTAGGTTATTATAGACCTAAGCTTTAGGGCTTATATAGGATATTACTATTAGGGCTCTATATAACTACTACCCCTATAGTTTAGTAAAGAGTTTTCACCTTAAGTATCAACTCTTTAGGTTTATTATAATACTATTAAAGTACTACTAAAGTATTTCTTATAACTAGTTTCTAATATTAATAAACTTCTTATTTAGATTTAACTTAGTAGTAAATAGTAAATACTAAAAGAAATAGAAAATAGTAAAAGGATAATAGTAGATATTACTAATCTAGAGCTTTCTATAGAGCTTCTAATAAATTAATAATAAACTAACCTAGTAGATAATAAAAACTAATCTTTTTAAGATATTTTTATAAAACTCTAAGTAGATTATAACTTAGCTTTATAAGTATTATAAATACTTAATCTAAACCGAAAACTACTTTCTATTAGTATTTCTTTTAATAGTAATATTTTCTATTTTCCTATATAATAGATAACTATATAGTATAAATTAGAAATTAATTAATTTTTATTAGGAGACCTGAGAATTTCTAGTAATACCTATAAACTAGTTTATTACTTAAAGTTTAGATATAAATTAGTAATTTTTATATTATATAAAAGCTATAGTATAGTTAGGATATTAATACGTTTCTCTAGTATTTTACTAAGTACTATAAAAACCCCTATTATAGTATTTAAGTTCTCGAGAAGATTTACTATTTCTATTAGAAGCCTAAATAAACATTTACTAAGTTTTTTATTAAGTTTAAATTAGCTATAAGATAAATAGGGAAGTATAACTAGGTAGGGGATATTAAGTTGAACTACTTTTATCTAGTTTTCTTTTACTAAATTCGGATAATTATTATTAGCTATAATATTAGCTAAATAGACTATTATACTATTATTTAGTACTACTATATAATTATAATAGACCTTGAGATCTTTAATATAGAGTTATAATACTATAGATAGCTATAGTCCTTTCCCTAGCTAGAACTAATAGTTAATTAGAATAGGGATATATAGATAATAAGTATAAGGGTAGTTTATACTATTTTAATACTAGTATAATACTACTATATTACTATTTTGTAATATTATAAAAGGTTAAATAGGTATATTACTATAACTAGTAAACCTTAGTTAGCTTTTTCTACTAAAATATATAAAGCTTATTAGGTGAACTTTATAGTTATTTAGGTATATATATAAATTAGTATTTATATATATTATAGTATTAAGGATTATTTTATTATAGAATATAAGCTATAATTTACTTACCCGCTAGTAACTTCTAATGCTAATATTTAGGCTTTATAGTTAAATAAAAGGATTATAGATAATAAGGAAAAGGCCTAGTTCCCCAGAAATACTTACCTAGGGGGTAGCCTAATATAATTACTAAGAATAATACTATAATAATAGATAAAACTAGAGAAACATAGAGATAAATAGATAAGTTACTTTTCTTAGTTTCTATATTAATAAATAATGAGTTTTTTATCTCTATCTAGGTTAATAGTAGTTATGATTATTATAAAATAGTTAGTAAAGAGTTTACGAAATAGTAGAACTTTATTTTTATTATATTATTATAATTATACTAGTTAGGTATTATCCTAGGTATTAACTAGGAAACCTATATTATTAAAATAACTAAGATATAGATTAACTTTAATAGTTAAATATTAGAAACTTTATTTTATATAATCCTAAGGATAATATACCTAGCTTTTTTTAGGAAACTATAATTATAATACTGATAAGTTATTTTAGATCTTATAAGGAATAAAATATAGATAAATTTAATTAGCAGTTTAACTATCTAGATTAATAGTAATATACTAAAAGAAATATATATAGATAGATCTATAAACCTTATTAGATTACTAGTTATAATATTTTCTAGTTTAGAAAAGGGGAAATATTAATAATTAGTAACTAGTTTAGTATAGATTAATATAATCCTAGTAGTTATATTACTTATAATATTAGAGTAGCTACTATTTATGTTACTAGCTATTAATATTTCTTTTATAGATTTCTTTAATAAAGATAAAGCTTCTAGTTTGTTTCTATATAAAAGGTTTTTTANTATTATTACTATTTCTACTAATACTAGTACTATTTTCAGATACTACTTTAAACTCCTTATTCTTCTATAGTTAATAGTTATATTATTCCCTGAGATTTTTACTAGTACTTAAGTATTACTTTAATAATTTCTAATACTAATAAAATAAATAGTAGAAAAAAGTCTTCTTATTAAATATTACTACTATTCTAGAAATCTCAAAGTAGTTTAAGAATAAAGTTATCTTCTTCTTTAATAATTAACTTAACTAGTAAGTTTATAACCTTTTTTTTAAATATTTCATATAAGTTTTATTTTAAATAAAATCTTATTTTATTAAATTTAATATTTTAAGTAATAATTATTTCTTAAAAAATATAAATCTAGATTTTATATAAATCATAAATATTTAGAATATAGTTTACTAAGTATCTAATTTATCTCCTTAGTTTAACTTTAAATAACTTTTTAAAAATATTTTATTTATAATATTTTTTAAGGAAGTATACTTGATAATTATAAGTATAAATCTATTCTTAGTAAAGTTATAAATGTGTGATGAATAAATAATATAGTATATAGTTTAAAAGTAGGTTGTTAAAAGGTATATTTACTTCTAATTAGAATGAAACGTCTGAATATGCTTAAATAGAATAGTAATGTTTTATATAAGCTACTAGATTAGAGTAGTAGCTAGTAGAGTTATATAATACCTTTAGTATTATACCTATTCTTATATATTTCCCTAGTAGTAAAACTACTAGAGATACCTTTATATTATTTAACTAATATACTAAATAAATAAAAATAAAGTAAATAGTTCTTAAAATAGATCTTCTAGTATTTAAATAAAAAGAATTAATAAAATTATTATAATTTATTATATATTTAACTATTTTTATTATATATTAGTAAGAGTAATTAGTTAGCTCCTTCTAAAATTACTAGTAATCTAATCTTTATATATACTATAAATAAATTAATTATTAATTTTCAACCTACTAGATTTCTTTCT
>RYZW01001956.1:0-15782 GCA_004367215.1 Colletotrichum trifolii
TTACTAGACTTTTATAATATATAAGATTTATTATATCCTATATTTCTTATACTGAAATGGGCTATAGCTGAAAGGGCCTAGCTGACCAAAACTAACTAACCATTCCTAGCTATGATACTTGAAAAAGCTTTACGTATACTATATATATGTGATTTCGTAGAAAGGGTAAAAACAGATAGAAAATCTTTCAAAAATGTTTAATAAAAAGAGCAACTTATTCGCAGATCTACGAGCTAAAAATTAATATTTTCTGAATAGTAGGTCCTGAATTGTTAGGAGAAGAGAAGTTGATTCTTTTACTTATATGCTACGAATTACCCTATTTATGCTTAGATTGCTATAAGCCTACTTGTGGCGTGTACCTATAGCTATTCATAGGTTTAGCCTTATTATAATTTTCTTTTTAGGTTTATTCTAAGCTTTTATAAGATAAGCCTAATAATTTATCTATAATATTGAAGTTTTCTCTAGTTAGGATATAGTAATTGCTGAAAATCCTCTTAAATATAATAGTTTTCTAAGTATTGTTGATTATTGTGGTTAACCTACTATTAATTCTATTTAAGTCTTTAAATAAAATAAGGCTATTTTTCTTATATAGCTAGGTGGGAAAAAGTGTAATTAGTAGACCTGCAAGAAGTGTTTTCTATAATCTATTACTACTAATCTACTCGCTAGTTAATAAACTAGTCTTTTGAGTATATTTTTATAGCTATGAAGTCTAACCTAAGGGGGTAATTAGGTTGTAGGGGTAGGCTATGACTAATAGGGATAATTACTAATAATACTTAAGTAGATAGCTTAGGTGTCTTTAAGGATTATCTTGTAGCTTCTCGATATTCTAGTTTTTTGCTATATTACTAGCTAGTATTTCTTGGGGTCCTAGGTCTACTAATAGCTTTATATAGAGTTTATTATTATTATAGAGTTATTTGTAGCTTAGGAGTTTTAGGTTTCGGGGTTCTATATCTAGGAATTTTTAGAGTAGTATCTATTTATACTTACTTTATAAAAGCTAGAGGTAACCTGGTTATTTTCTTGTTTGATATATAGATTTGCGAATCCTAATTATATTAATAAGGATTAATTAGTATAAAGTCTAGTAGCGGGTAATTATTATAATTTTAGTAATATTACTCTATTATAACTAGATAGGATAGAGGGTTATTATAGTTAGATTAATAAAGTTTAAATATTTTACTAATCAATAACTACTATTTATAAATAAAAAAGCTAACTTTAGAGTTATTATAATAGTAGTCTTCTATATATTAAGGATTTTCCTAAAACTCTATTATAGATAAAAGCTTTAGACTATTTAATAGCTTTTAAGTTATATAAGTACTTATTTTATTATTACTCTATAAAGACTATATAAGTATTAGCTTATAAGATATAAAGTATATTTTCAGATATACTAGCTTTTTTATAAAACTCTTAGAAATTATCGACTTTTTTAATAAAGTTATTATTACTAGAACTTCCCTATAAAGAATCCGAGTAATATATATAGCTATTTAGTTAGTTTATAGTAAGGTTAACTTAATAGTTTCTACTATAATAATATAGGAAAACTATAATATTAGTATTATAGAGTTATTTCTAGTTTAAGAGGTTATTTTATCCTGTTTATTAGGCCTTACTATTAATAGGTAATACTTCTTGAGTATTCTAAGGAGATCTATTAGAGATATAAAAGAAATTAGCTAGTTTTATTTATAAACTTATTTTGAGTAAAGAAATAAGCTTAATACTATCTAGTATATTTTCTAGTTAAAGTATACTTTTAGTGTTATAGAGTATTATATAATCCTCAGCTTCTTTTTATTATTTATTTAGACTTAATTTTAAGAGATTTAGTTTTTCCCTATAATATCTAATAAAATATTTTACTAGGGTTTATCTATTTCCGTATTAATTAATAGTATAGAATAGTTTTTACTAGTATAGAATAGGTTTCTAGTTATGTTCGGGAACGGGGAAATCTATATTAGGTAGATTAGTTTTTGTAAATTAAAACTTCCTTTATATAAGTCTATAAAGGTTAGGGTAAAGGTATAGAGAATTGTAATAGTCTAAGTACTTTTCTAGGTAACTACTAATTAGAGTATAGGAAAGTTTTTTAGCTAGGTCTTATATAAGCCGCTGTCTAGTAGTGGTATTCTAGATATTTGCTTTCTTTATACTTAAGAATAAGGATAAAGGAATAATAATTCGTGGGGTTTATAAATAAATCCTATTTATAACTAGAGAGAGTTCTAAGCTTCTTAGTAAAAGTATAGGGATATTATTATCTATACTTAGTAGTATACTTAGCTTTTCAAGTTTTATATATTCTACGCCTAGGAACCTTTCATAGTTAGCTTATATTTTCTTCTAGTAAGTTATAATATCTTTCTTATTATTATCTTTATAGTCTCAAAACTATTCTAAGAAATTAAGTTGTTTAGCTACTAGAGCTTCTCTAACTAGTATGTCTAAATGAAATTTATAAGTAAAGTATAACTTCTAAGTAATTTTTATAGCTTTGTAGCTTACGAATCTCTTAAGAACTTGTTTAGTATTAAGTATAATCCTTACTTAATTAAGTATTATAAAGGTAGATATTTATTAAGGGTAATTATTCTATGTATATCATATATAAATTTGTTAAGTAATTAGTTGAAAAGAAGTTTAGAACTCTTTTAATATAGTTAGGTCTATGAGTACTATTACTATTTTATGGCGTGATTCTCTATTACTATTATGTTATTAATTATCTTAATACTAAACTTATCTTTTATCCTAATTAATAATAAGATATGTCTAGGTTTTGCTATTCTTTATATTGTAGTATATAATGATAATCTGGAACTACTAGTATCTTAATATCTCTCTATAGTACTAAGTAGTTTCTTTATAGTTTTTGTCTACTACTAATAGGATATAGAAGTTATATGATTCTATATATTTTTAAAGTATTTATTAGTAACCTGTAATTTATTTATCTCTATTAAGTAACTCTCTATACTTAATATGACTTAATAAGTTATATAATAATAGGATATAAATATCTAGGAAACCTCGTAATACTAAGAAGGTTAGTTTATTAACTATTCCTTAGAATATATTAAGTAATAGTTTTCTTATTATTATGTTTCTAGCTAATATTTATAAGGAAAGCTAGGATTAGTTAGGCTTAATATCTAGTTAGGGATTTTAAAGCTAGTTGTTATAAATTCCTAGCTTTAAATATAAGATTTAATTACTATTATCTAGATATTATTTATAAAGTTAACTATTTTATAGTATTTTAGGAATTTCTACTAATTAGAAATTGAGGACTAGGGAAGTAAGTGTAATAGAGTATTCTACTATAAGTTTATTTATTTATTTAGTGTTGAGGGGGTAGGTCACGTGACCCTAAACCTCTAAGGCCTCCTCTTATCTCTAGCCTCTAGCTAGCAACTTCTCCTATAGATACTACTACTATGAATA
Organism: Colletotrichum trifolii; assembly: GCA_004367215.1. Lineage (NCBI taxonomy): Eukaryota > Fungi > Ascomycota > Sordariomycetes > Glomerellales > Glomerellaceae > Colletotrichum > Colletotrichum trifolii. The sequence continues at coordinate 3,478 of RYZW01001956.1, forward strand.
CTACGTATAATCACATCTATAAATTATAAGCCCAGGGGCCCCCTAGGGGGCCCTTTTTACCTCTTAAAGCTATTCAGAACCCTTCTTTTTACTTCTTTTATATCTATCGTGATATTTTCGATTTTTTTTCTACGAAAAAACGACCTAAAAATGACGCCTCTATGCGATCGATATTAATAGCGGAACTTTACGCGTTACGCGCACCTTCTAGACTATATTAATAATAACCCGCTTTTATACCTAATTAGGCCTAGCGTAAGCCGCATCAACTAATAATAGCACGGGTAAATCCGAATTTTTCAGCCCTACTACTTACCCTACTACCCTAATAGTAAATCCGACTTTTCAGCCCTCTTAGCGTTACTTACTAACCTACTAAAAACATATATTATAACTAGGTAAATCCGTCTCTTCAGCCCTGATCTGCGTTATTCTTTTTATATTTTCCGCGTTTATTTAACTATTTTTGCGCCTTAAGCGTTTACGCCCTCCGCGTTATTTAACTACTAGGTTTTTACCCTTGCTATATATACCCTCTATATATCGTATATTCTTTACTAAAAATACCTTTTACGCTTTTAAGCGTTTACGCCTTCCGCGTTACCTTTTAACCAACTAACATTCTTTTACGAAAAATACCCTTAATTCTAGTATTGTGAACAACTTAGCTATTAGCAAGTGAGGGGGTATATTATTATAGAAAAGGATCAGGGGGGAGGTATAGATCTTACCTTTAAGGTATAGATTTTGCTTTTTAGCATAAATTTTGTATGATACCTAGTTACTTAGCTTATAAAGCCTGAGGGGGTATGTTAAGGGGGTAGGTTACGTAACCCTAGGTTTCTAAGGCCTCCTCTTATCTCCAGCCTCTAGCTAGTAACTTCTCCTATAGACACTACTACTACGAATACCACGCATAGTTACATCTATATTTAGGGTTATAAAAGTTATGAATAATTACTACTAAAGTTAGTTTAATACTTATAATAAATAACTTGTTTGATGAATTGTTTTGGGGAAAATGGATTTTTATAAGCTAAGTATTATAAAGAAGTAATTTGTAAAGTTAAATTGTGATATTAAGTTGATAATAAAGAAAAGGTATAGAGTTATAAATCTTATGAAATCCTAGATTTAGTATATAATGATAATATATATATATATAGAGGGAAGTTCTAAGATCTATCCTTTAGGATAAAATACTTTTTTTTATAGTTATAGGTTTATAAAGGGTAAATCCTAGCTACTATAGATCTAAGAAGGAGTAAATTACTGCTTCTGTTGCGAATAGTAAGTAAATAGTAATGTTATTTAGATAAAAGGCTTCTTATTAATACTGAGGGGTATAAAAGGAAAGCTTCTTTTTCTGAGTTAGTTAGTTTTTTTCTTTAGTAAATATATTTTAATTTTTCCTATTATTTCTTTTCGTCTGCGAATTACCCTGTTACTATATTATGATTTGATTATTTTCTCCTTAGTAAGGTGACTAATACTTTAAGATTGCGATTTTTTAATGAATTTCGTGAGATCTTCTTAATCTATAACTTAAGTCTGCGTATCCCTTAGGAAACTATTAATAATATATTATATTAGGTTTTAATTAATTTTTCTAAGTTTTCGGTATATATTCCTCCTCTTATTTTATATTAAATATCCTAACTAAGATATTTCCTAAGGTTTTTACTAGTTTTATATTTTTTAGATTTAAAATACCCTAGAATAAGTATTTTGAAGTAGGTTTTACTTATTAGGTTTATAGTTTTGAGTTTCTTATATAGATATAGGTGAATCTTTAGTGAGTTTTTATGGGATTTCGTGATTATAAACTTGTTTAAGAGTGTACTTGAGGTATATTCGCGTTTTGTTAATAAGTATTTATCTATAGTAGTATTGTTCTCTAGACTAGGGCCTAGGTTGATAAGTTACTTTAGTACTTAGCTACTATTTATAGCTTTTTTATTTAAGGATATAGTAGCTGAAATACTGTCTTTTATAGCTATTATGAAGAGTATATTTATATGACTTGTAATAAGAAGACTAGTTCCTGGGTTTATAATCTATATTTTAAATATATTTCGTTACCTAGTAGCTTTTATGCTAATTATTTCTTTTATAAAACCTAGAATACTTATTCTTTTAATTCTAAAGTAGTTTATAAGAAGTTTAGTTTTAGTTTCTATTATATAAATAAGATATATTATTTTAGTAGTAAATATAATAGTTTCTTTATTCCTAAGTTAAAGATTCCTTAGGAGTTCGAGAAAACTGTTATTAATACTATTAAAATATTCCCTTTTAAGAAATAGTATAAAATAGATTTTCCTTAGTAAAAAAAGGATTTTAAGGTTTTTAATACGTTTTTCGCCTTCTTAGCTTATCCTTTTATATATAATATATTTATTATGTTTAGTATTATCTTTTTTATTAAGAAGTATAAGTCTTAGATTTAGGAGTAATATTTTCTTGTGGGCTAGGGGTTATTAGTTTTTATGTTTATAGAATTAGGTCTGTTAATAGGAATAAGGTGGTTATTGTTTGGCGTGTCTGTGAATGTAACCTGGTTATTATAGGTAATAGAGAAATAATAAGAAGAATAATGAAAAGTAAAGAATAATAAAATAAGAAAAAGTATTTGTGAGTATTTGTTGTATTTATTGTTTTTCCTTTGGTTGATAAGTTTTCTTTATAAGTAGGGTTCTCTTCTTCCTTAAAGTTGTAGACTGCGTCTTGCTAGCTAGAAATTTCTTTATATTTATATTTATAAAAAGAAGAGAAATAAAATAAGTATTTAGAATAAAAGAAATAACTGTCTAAATAAGCGTAATGATTAAATAATAGGTCTGCGAATCTATTTCTAAATAAATAAATGCTATACTTATCCTAGTTAGATTGTTATATCTTAGTATTAATTTTTTAATAACTAGGCTATTACTAGAATTTAAATTTTGAATTTGGGATCTTGTAGTATTTTCTCTATTATATGTTTAATGTTTAAGAGGCGTTTTTATTGTTGAGTAGTTAGCTTGTCTGAAATATTATTGTTAGTTTCTCTGGGGACTATAGGTTCTTCCTCTTCTTTTTTTTCTTTATTACTTTCTCTTATAAGTTTTCTTTAAGTTAGGAAGATTTTAGATAATTCTTTTTCTAGATTAGATCTATAAATATCTAGATCTATAGGCTTTTAATACTTTTTAGATATCTATATAAATTTCTATAACTTTTTTCCTCTAAATGTTATTCTAGTAATCTCTTTTTTATATAAGGTTTCTAGTTGATATAATAAAGAGTTTAGTACTTGTGAATAAATCCGAAAAAAGCTTATCTATTAATATTCGAGCTTTTTATTAGAAGATTTATTAATTATTCTTTTGATATTATAAACTAGAACTAAATTGCTAGGTTCTAGTTATTTGTCCTGTAAAATGTTCCTTTTTTTTCTATTAAAACCCTCTACTGCTTTCTGGTATTAGTTTATGATTATTGTTACTACTACTTCCTTATCCTTATCTAATTATATAAAAGTACGAATCCTTATATTTAACTTTTCCTTAGGTGTTTTTACTAATACCTAGTCTAATACTTTCTATATTAGTATAAGTGTCTTAATTAGTATAACTACTTTATATCTATACTTTAAATAGAAAGGTATAAATCCTATTAATATTTGTATTGTTATTTAATCTATAAATAAAGCTATGGGTAGAAGGAGCCTAGGATCCTTACTACTATTACCTTATAGCTATGCTAATAATATATAGGTAATAAGTTAATATTTAACTTTAATGACTCCGTTAGCTTGTGGGTTATAGGTTGAGGTAATTTTGTGTTTTAACTTATATTACTTATTAAATTCAATAATAAGCTTTTCGTTTTTAGGTTTTCTATTTATAATAAGGATATTATAGAAACTGTGATACGTAATAACTTCTTCTTATAAAAACTTTATAATTATTTTTGAAGTTAGTTTTAGAAGCTATCGAGTTTCTAGCTAGCTTATAAATATATCTCTAGTTTTAATAAGATATTATTTTCTTACTCTCTAAATATTTAAGTAAATACGGTTAAAGGGTAATCCTTGAGGAGTAGTAAATCTATGAAAATCTCCTATCCTATATACTTTCCTCTTCTAATAATCTAAATAATACTTAACTACTTCTTTTATTTCCTTATATATATTAAGCTAGTAGTACTAGTTAACTAATCTCTTATAAATTACTTCTCTTTTTTGATATCTACTTTTATTATATATTATTAATATTAGTTTTTCCTTAGTATCCTCTTTATTAATAACTTATCTTGGAATTGTGCGAAATAGTATTAGATAGGTAAATAATAGTTTATCTTATAATTAAAAAATTAAGGTTTTTTATTTAAAAGCTCTGAAGTGGCTGGAGTTGATTCTTAGAGGCTTTTTTAGTATTACTAAATAGTAAGTGATTTACCTTATCTCTCTTAACTAAATCTGCGAATAGTCTAATACTGTAGATAAGAGGGTTAAAGCTTTATTAATCTAGTTTATCTTATCTGCTGAAATTTCTATCTTAAATACTTCTTTGATTTATTAATTATTTCTTATAGTATGTATTCTTTTAAAGAAACTTCTAGTATTTATATCTATGAAGAAGATTTATATATTAATCTAGTTATTTATATTACTTTTTCTTTATTTATTATCTTAGTTAAATAGTCTAGATAGTTTCTGAGAAAGTTTATTAGTAGCTGAGTTAGTTATACTACTAATATATTTGATTTTGAAGTTAAATATCCTAATCTAGGATATCTAATAAATTACTAGTATTCCTAGTAAGTTAGAAGTAGTTTTATTGAGTTATATAATAAGAGTCTTTATATCGGTTTCTAATAAAAAGTGTTATTTATAGAAGTAGTTTTATAAGTATTTTAGTATTTTTAATATCCCTTGAAGCTTTTTTTTGCTAGTATTATAGTTAAGTTCTAAGCTTGTGAATAAGCTATTCTTAAATCGGGTAATAGCTTACTTCTATTTAATAAATTATCTAAGTATAGCTCCTTAGCTAATACTACTAGTATTTACTACTAAATAGATCTAATTACTTATAAAGCTATAGTTAATTAAAATAAATACTAGTAAGCTATAAAACTTATTTTTAAGTTATTCTATAGTAATAATCTATTCCTATTCCTATTAAAAAAGAAAATTCTTTTTTAGTAAATTGTTAAGTAGTTTTATTATAGTAGAATAGTCCTAAACCTATCCTCGATAAAATATTATAATCCTAATAAATAACTTAATTTCGGATATATTATTATAATACTTCTACTCCTTAATCTTCGTAATCTTAGATTCCTCTAAATATTTCCTATAGGTTTTACAGATATATTTAATTATTAAAATAGTCTATTACGCTTACTAAGACTTTATTACCGCGATTATATAACTAGTAAGCTTAATATTTACTAAAACTTTATTAATATTTTAAATATATTCTAGAATATATCTACGAATACTAGGGTAATATAGGTTATCCTCTTTATTATAAGTTATTATTAGTTTTTTAATTATAATATTATCTAGGAAAACTTTATAGTAATACGGAATTAAATTATAAAAGATCTTTATTATAATCTATATAAACTATATAACTAAATTAGTACTACTTATAAGAAAAGTATAATACTATAAAAATCTAAGTAAAGTTATAAATATTATTAAATCCCTATTTTTAAGATCTAAAGGAATCCAGTTATATTTTAAAAAGATATCTAATAGCGATACTAGCTTATATATACTAAAATCCTCTGAAAACTTATCTACCGCTAGAGGGAGTTCTATATCTCGAATAGTAATTCTATTAATTTCTGTTACTAAGTTAATAAATCGTATCTTATTATCTTTCTTCTATACTAAAAAAAAGTTCCTATAAATTATATAGCTATATTCTAGTATACTATTCTAAATACATATTTTTAGAATCTTAAGAATATTATTTATTAGGCTTTTTAGGATAGGAATTAACCTAGCCTACTATACTTTATAAGGGATAGTTTTAATTATCTAAGGAAATATAATAAAGTTTAGTATTTTTTTATAATAACTAAAGTTTTATACTAATACTTTTTCTCTTATTTTTAGTACTTCTACTAGTAGTTCTTTTTCTAAAGTACATAAATAATCTAGTTTATCTAAGATAAAATATAATTATTCTGGTATTAAGTATTCCCCTATAGAAATATTCGAGAATTTTAGTATAATTATGTCTATGAATTGAGTTATGAAGTCTTTAGTAATATTTTTCTTCCCTTCTTCCTATACTTTTAGTTTCTATTTTAGGTTTCTCTCTAGTATTAACTTATCTAATAGTATATTATCTACTAGTTGAATTTTCTTGTTTTTTGTCTTATATATAATATTAATATCTTTTATTAGTCTATTCTAAACGTCTACTACTACTATTTCTTCTTTTTTCTTATTATTATTTTTGAAGATAGTATTTACTATTTCTAGAATATCTTATTTTTTATAGTAGGACTTCTTCTATCTCTTGAAATCTCTGATATAAGCTTGCTATTTATATTATAGGGGTCTACGAAGACTATAAAAGTATTATTTCTTATAAGATAAATACTCTAAGCTATATTTTCTTAGGAATATAATAATACTATAAATCTCTTTAATCCTTAGTTTAATAGCTTTTCAAATTAAAATTTCTAAAATTACTTTAAACTCCTTATTAGTCTTATCTACTACTATAATTATTATTTTATCGTTATCTATTAACTTTTCTATATCTTTTAGTATTTCGAACTTCAGTATTATTAGTATTTCTTTATATTAGTTTTCTTCTTCTATATCTTATTTACCTGCCGTCATTTCGTGGCTTTTGATAGTAGTTTTTAGTTTCCCTCTATTGTAGAAAGAAGAAGAGAGCGTATATGTTAAATATAGTTAAAATTCCTTAAGTCTAGTATAATATCCTAGAACTTTATAGTTAAATTATATATATAGAAAAATAAAGGGATATTTAAATAAATATTCCTAGACTAGATCTAACTAATAATCTAATTAGGTATATATTAAAGTATTATTCGAGTCTTAATAATAAATAGTATTCCTAGGACTAAATCTTTTATAACTATTTTTAGGCGTAATAAAGAATCTAATATTAGGGATATAATATCCCTTAATATAGATATTTTCTATTATTATTCTATAGAAGTCTATAGTCTGTTTAATATCTATAATACCTCGTAGCCTTAAATATATAAGTATTATTTTACTAAATAGACTTATTTCCTAGATATAATCTTTAGTAATAATATTAATTACTAAGCTAGTATTAATAATTCCCCAGAGCTTTAGGTTCTTTAGGTTTATGAATTAAATATTAATCTAGAAGTAAGTTATAATAAAGTTATAAATTATAGTAAAGCTAGTAATAGTATTCTCCTTAGTATTAATAGACTTTATCATAGTATTTATAACTTTAATATCTATATTATTAACCTACGTGACTAGTATTACTTATATCTGCGAATTAGGTAGTATTATTAAATCTGTCTTCTATTTATTATTAGACTATATTATTAATTATTTAGTAGCGTATTATTAGTTCTATTTATCTATCTAAGCTTGAATTTCTATTTCTTTCTCCCCTATTTTATCGAATATATCTATGAATTCTTTTTCCACTATAATAAATATTTCTCTTATCTACTAGTTATTCTAGTAATCTTTAATAATTATCTAGGTATACTTATAACTAACCTAGGTATATATAAGCTAGGCTTTCTAAAAGAAGTTTTTAAGAACTAAAATTTATTTTCTAATTTTTTTAAAATAGATTTTATAAGCTAATACTTAGGCTTTAGCATCTATTAGTATCATAGTAAATATTAATTAATTAAATATCTATTTAGTAATAATTATTCCTTAAGGAACTAGGTTAACTAGTAGTATAGGCTTATTGTTATCTTAGTCTAATTTGATAATTCTTAGCTCTAGTTAAGCTAATTAGTAGTCTTTACTATATAGATCTACGAATAACTCCTTCTAAGATTTATAAAAATTATAAGGCGTAAATCTCGTAGCGTTATACTTTAATTTATCCGTAGCAGTAACTTTTTTAATAGTTATCTTTTTATTATTTTCTAGAGTAGTAATTTAAATAAGGTTTGAAATTATAATATTAAATATTATATAAATTTCTTCTATTTATTTTTAGTATTATTATTATTCTTTAGTAAATTTCTTATTTATTCTACTAATAGCTACTTAATATTTCTTATAATCCTAGAGAATTCGCTGAAAATTAGGGAAAAGTCGTAGTCTGAGGTTTTTAGTTTCCTTAGTTTCCCTTAGGAAAATCTGAGGTCTCTAGGTAATAAATATAAGAATAGTCTTACTATCTTCCTATCTTTTCTCGTATCTTTTATTAATAATACTATCTTTTACTATTATCTTGTTATTTCTTTAGTAGTTAATATAATAAGTACTTTTAGTATAAAAGTAAATACTATAGGTCTAATAAGCGATTAGTATATTATAAGATACTATATAGTATCCTAATTAGTTATATTACTAATAATTATAATTTTCTATATACTAGTAATTAGGACAAGACTATAATATAAATAGAGGAGTTTAGCTACTATAGGTTCTATTTAATTTATATATAGATTTCTTAAAATTACTTTTTTATTAAATTTATAAATTAGTTATATAAGAATAATAAATTGATTTAGGCTTAATTAATATAGTATAGGTTTTAACATAAGCTACTATCTCGTTCTATTTCTTAATACTACTATAGATTATAGATATCTAATCTTCTATAGAAAAACTAGTACTATTAACTTATAAATTTTCGAAAATATCTACTAGCTCTTTAACTCTTATTATAATACTTTTTTTAAATAACTTCGCCTTCTTTACTACCTAAGCTACTTTTAGTTTTATTAAAATTATTTTTATTTCTTTAAAAGAGAATACTTTAGGAGTTATAGTTTTTAGCTATCTTATAAGTTATTTTATTAAAGTCTAGTTTTTTCCCTACTATATAAGAGTAGTTTTAAAAGTTCTCTAGTAAGTATTAATAAGCTTATGAAATTTATAGTAAAAGTTATAAGTTATTTCCCTTAGTATTCTAAGAAATACTCTATATATAGTAATATATATTAATTCCTAGTTAAAGAGATTAGAGTTTCTTCTAGTAATAGTATAGGTTTAGAGGTTATTAATTATAGTTAGGAGAAGAGTAATCTTTACAAAATTATTTTTTTTTAGATAATTCCTTATAATAAGAACTTTAAGTTCTTTATTCAGGTTTTAATTAGTAGTTAGGTTTATAAGTCTATATATATTTAAAAGGATCTTTTTAATTTTAGTCTAGGTTACTTTAGTAGTTATAATTAATAATATAGTTTTTTTAAGTTGCGGGGTATAATATATATAAATTTCTCTAATTATATCGAGTTCTGATTTATAGGATAGGTTAATAAGGGATTTATACTTATCTAGGAAATTAGAGATATTATTATTAATAAACTTAGGAGTTCTTTTAGATTAAAGAACTATAGTAGTTATAGATAGCTAGGTTTAGAGTATTTTAACTAGTATTAAATAGTTAGTTATTATTAAAGTATAATTTATTAATAGAAATGTAGTAATATTCGTAAATATATTAATATATTTTGATAAAACTTTAGTTTATAGTCTTGAAATATTAGTAGTAGCATTATTCCTAGGAGTATATTCTAAATAAGTATCGTTTAAATCCTTAGAAGTATTTAAAGCTTATAGCTGAATACTTTTAAATATAGGGCTTATAAATAAAAGAGTAGCTAGAACTGAGAATAAAGTTTCAATATTAAGTTTAGTATGAATATTATTTTTGTTTTAAACTATCTTATTATCTAAGTAAAGTTATTATTATAGATATTAAAACTATTCTTTCTAATTATTTACTAATAATAAGAATAGTAAGTAAAAGAGTAAATTTCTTGTCTTTTTTATCTCTATCTTATTATATTCTTTTTAATTCTATATATTAATTTCCTAAGGAATCTTTAAAATATTAATAAATTAGTTAATTTATAGATATTCTAATATTATCTATCTTCTCCGAAACTAGAAATATCCCTAGTTATATATATATAACTATCTCGTGTATTATCTTCCCTAAGAGTTATACTTTCCTTAAAGGGGTATCTAAAGTATTATATATAACTATCTTACGTATTATCTTTTCTAAGAACTATACTTTTTTTAAAAAGGTATTTAAAATATCTATTTATTTACCTTTATATTCTAGATAAATAAGTTAATCCTACTATACTTATTAGCTTAGTAGGATTACTTTTATAATCTATTTTTTTTATTTTTTTTATTTTATTTTATTTTTATTAGAATAGTTATCTTACTACCCCTATTTTAAAGGAATTTTAAAGGGGAAATATCTTATTTAAGTATATATTTAGTTTATAATTAATTCATTAAAACTAATCTTATAATATCAAGATATACTAATTATTAGATAAAGCTATATAAGTACTAGCTTAAGTTTGTTTTCTAGGTCTCTAGATTATTTATTTATTAGAAAGTATAAGTATAGCTATTACTTATCTTTCTTATAATTTATATAGGTTTATGAACTATTTTCTTAGTAAAATATATTGTTTTTTGAACTTACTTATCTATTTCTTCTGAAAGTTAAGTAATATGTTATATTTGTATTATATAATATATTAACTTATTTATTAAAATAGTATAGAAGTATCTCTCTATCTTAGCTTATAAAGGTTAAGAATAGAATAATCTACTTCTAAGTACTATTAAAATAGGCTATAGCTAAAAAGGCTTAGTTAACTAAAACTAACTAACTACTCCTAGCTATAATACTTGAAAAAGTTTCACGTATACTATATATACGTGATTTTATAGAAAGGGTAAAAATAGATAGAAGATCTTTGAAAAATGTTTGATAAAAAGAGCAACTTATTCGTAGATCTATAAGCCAAAAATCAATATTTTCTGAATAGTAGGTCCTGAATTGTTGGGAGAAGAGAAGTTGATTCTTTTACCTATATGCTACGAACTACCCTATTTATGCTCGGATTGCTGTGAGCCTACTTGTGGCGCGTACCCATAGCTGTTCACAGGCCTAGCCCTATTACAATACTTAAGAAATTTATATAATATCTCAAAACTCCTATACTTTCTCGAAACCCTTCCCCCTTTTAAAAACCCTATACTTCTTATTAATATATCTAAACTATATTTTAAATTAAATACTAGGTTAAGCTTTAGTATAGTAATAGATTAAGTAACCCTAAAGAGTAATTATTTAATCCCTAAAAAGTTTAAATTATATATTAATGTAGATCTATTTAGAAAACTCTTTAAACTTCATTATAATTGTTTTATAGATATAAATACTAAAAATACTACTACTATTATAGTATTTTGTATCTACTAATACAACTTCTTAAAAATCTATAACTACGAGCTTTTTAACTATTTTAAAATAGATTTTGATAAGTAGTTTATACTAATATCATAACTTATTGATAAATACATAATTTATCATTTTCAAGAATATTTTATTAGCTATAGAGTTAAAATTAATATAAAAAGTAAGAGGATTTATAGTATATTATACTAATTCGTTGAATATAAATCTTTTAACTGTTAGACTCTTATAGAACTTAATAATACGAGCAAATATATCTTAAGCTTTAAGGTTAACTTTAAAAACTACCCTAAATAGCTTAATGATTTCTTTAAAATAAATTATAACCTTAAGATACTTTTCTATACTACTAAACCTAAGGTTAAAGTCGTAATACCTATAGCTATAGCCTAGTTAATATCTAAAGACCTTATATAAAATACCTAGCTAATACTACTACCTATATATAATATATAACCTCTACTACTAGTAGTAAGATTACTAATCCCTAAGTTATATAGTATAAAGCTTTCTTACTAATAGGAGATATACTAAGATAATAGTAATATATAGTAATTTCTATAATTTCAATATTTTTTATACTTTTTCTTTACTTTTTTATTTAAATATTTACCTACTAAATATACTATAGACTTTATAAAATTATATAATAAAAGGATAATATATAGTAGAGGTTTTTATAATATTCTTAAACCTAAAATCTATATTTTCTATAACTATTACTTTAAACTTAGTATTCTATATTATATATAAATAAAAGTCTTTTATATTATATTAAAAGATTAAGGGAGGGGCTAATAGCTTACTCTCTACTGCGACTATTAGTAGACATATTACCCCTTAAAGTACAACTTTAGC
>RYZW01001959.1:1671-15217 GCA_004367215.1 Colletotrichum trifolii
ATTAATAACTATAATAGAGACCCTAATAAAATAACCCTAGTATATTACTAGTAAAGAAAGGGGTAATATTATAAGTTATGCCTAGCTAGTTAACTCTAGTTCTACCCGAGTCCTGATAACTATACCTAAGAAATCAGGTATTAGTAGGCTATTAGTAGGTCCCTAGTACTACTTTTAAGTAGACTTTTTATACTTTTTATAAGAACTTCTTTTTTACTCTTTAGTTCTAAATAAATAGTATTTATACTCCCTATAGCTGAATTATAGCCTAGGCTTAGCCTTTTATAATAAGGATATAATAAACGGATTATATAGTATACCTAGCAAATAGCCAGCTAAGTACTAGAAGAGTTTTTAGTTAAAGGATTATAACTTAGATCCTTTAAATAATAGTCTATATAGTAATATAGATTTTACTTATATATCTAAACTTTTCCCAGTTAAAGCTTTTAACTATACTCTTATAATTCTATTACTTCTACTTAATTTTTTAAGTAACTAGTATAAGTAAGGATATTAGGTAGTAACTAGTATTATAGAGAATAGCTGGCCTATAGGCGTAGACCTGATATAAGCTTTAATAAGCTTTAATAATTAATACTTAACTTAGTAGAGGTATATAGTAAGACTACTACTATTATACTATATAATTACTAAGTATTAAATAAGTAAAGTAATAGTAATAATAAGATAGTTACTCTAGGGGAAAATAACCCTAAAAAGAGATATTTCTTATATACTACTTAAGATAATTTAAAGCTTAGTATTAATATAAACCTTTACTAATAGTATATTAAAGATATTAAAAAAGGGTAATTATTAGAAAGTATTATATAGGATATATCTTATAAGAAAGAATACCTACTTCTTAATATAAGAAGAAGAAGTAAAACGACTTCTACTATACCCTAAAAAGCTAAGTAGTTACTAGGTTTTTAGTAATTAATACTTAGATTTGACGAGTAATCCTAAGTACTATTATAGCTACTATTCTTACCTAAGCTAGATCTAGTAAGTATTATAAACTAGGTATTTAAAACTATATAGTTCTAGATAGTAATATACTAAAAGTAGATATAAAAATAATAAGAAGTTTATAAAGAATATATTTTAGCTTTTATTTAATAGCTAGCTAAGTATTTAGTAATACTTAAACTACCTAAAGATTAGGAGAAATTACTTTTATATAACTATAGAATAATAAAAGAGGAATTTATAGTTAAATAAATTAATAACTAGATTACTACTATTAAAGATAGCTACTAGATCTAACTAGGTAGTATAGTTAACTAATAAATATAGTAAATACTTATAAAACTAGTATTTTAGCTCTAGATAGAATAGAGAAATTATAGGGCTAGTTTAGAAGATAAACTTACCTAAGCTAATTTTATTATATTTATTTGCTAATAGTATATTAACTTAGAAATATAAGAGAAATTATATAAGTAGAAATTTAAGGAAATATAATAAGGAGAATACTAGTTACTTATATAGTATTATACTAAGTAGTTAGTACTATACTAAAACTTAAATATACCTAGATTTAATTAGAGTAAAAGAGAAGCTTTTATTTATTTTTACTACTTATACTTAGGCTTAAAAAGGGAAATAGAGAAACTTAATATTCCTATCCTAAAAGCTAGAAATATTATAATAGAGGTTAAAAAACTATAGGAACTCTAATAGTATTATACTAGTAAACTAATATAAGATAAAAGATATAAGTAAACTTATATAAATTTATAGCTATTCTAGCTACTATTACTTTTAAAAGTAATAAGCTAAATAGGTTTATTAATCCTATTAATACTAAGTAAATAGTAATAAGATACTAGTAAGTTAGGTAATACTATACTTACTTCAAGTTAGAGGAACATATATATATTAGCTATACTATAGATTATAGAAGTATATTTCTTATATAATAAAACGGGGTATAGAGCTATAAACTATAAATCTAAACTAAGTATAAACTTAACACTAATAGCTAACTAAAAGTAGAGTACTATAGGCTTTTATACTTTAGTCTAAGTTATTAATACTAGCTTTTATATTAAAGAAATCTAAGGAAATAAGTAAATATAGAGATAGAACTAATAATCCTTATACTAACTAAGAAATTAGTCTTTATAGGGAAAATAACTAAAAGCTTAGTAATCATTTTCTAGGGTATTAAAAAGAAAGAAATAGTAGTAAATATAGATTTATACTTATAAATAAACCTTATTAGCAAATAACTAGTAATATTACTAGGACTAGTCTTAGCTAAAATAACTATATTTATTTTAGAGAAGTTTAATAGTTTAATATTAAAGCTAAAGAAGTATTACTAGTTAATATTCTTTCTTATAAATTTAAATAAGTATTTATAGAAATTATACTAACTATTTACTAGTACTTACTAGCTAGAAAGATATGTAGACCTCTTATTAAGATAGGATTTTATAAGCTAGGAAAGTATTATAATAAATACCTAGATGAATACTTAGTATTATAAATAGATATCTATTACTAAACTAGAAGTATTTACTTAAGAGATTATTAAGAATAATAGAACTACTTATATACTATATATTAGTAAGGTAAATAATAATTTTAAAACTTATATAGAAATCCTTAGGGAAGTAGATAAAATTATTATAATTATAGATATTTCTAGGGAACTTATAAATAAGTAAAGAGTATTTAATAAGGTTATAGTAAAGTTAATCCTAGTTTTTAAGGATACTAAGTATACTATTAAACTAGAATTAAGTAAGAAACTGCCTTATAGGTTTATATATTTACTAAATAAGTAGTAACTAGAAAAGTTAAAAATATATATTATAGAGAACCTAGTAAATAGATATATATAGCTATCTATAAGTAAAGTAAGTATATTAATCTTTTTTATTTTAAAGAAAGATAATTCCTTATAACTATATATTAAGTATAGAAATCTTAATAAAATTATAATTAAGAATTAATACCTACTACTACTTATTAGTAAGCTTCTAAATAGACTTTAAAGAGTAATATGTATTTCGAAGATTAATTTTAAAGATATTTATTACTATATTAGGATTAAGCTAGAAGATTACTAGAAGATGGTATTTAAAATATAGTATAGCTACTATAAATATATAGTAATACTATTTAGTTTTATTAATATACTAGTAATTCTTTAGGTATATATTAATTATATATTTACTAGCTTAATTAATATATATTATATAGTATATATAGATAATATTATAGTATATATAATAGGTACTAGAGAGGACTATATTAAAGTATTATTATAAGTACTTATTAGGCTATATAAAATATATCTTTTTATTAAGTTTTCTAAATATAAATTTTATATAGAAGAGATAAGTTTCCTGGGGTATATAATTACTTAGGAAAGTATTAAGATAGACTTAGTAAAAGTCTAGGCTATTATTAAAAAAAAACTACTAGAAATATTTAAGAAAGGAATTTTAGGTATTCTTAGGCTTTTATAATTTCTACTATAAATTTATTACTAATTATTTAGAAGTAATAGTACTATTTATAATACTTTTTAAGGGGGGGATAGAGAAGAAGGTTTTCTTATAATTAGAAGATGTGAAGTCTATATTCTTAGTATTATAAAATACTTTTTATTTAGTAATTATTCTCTAGTACTAGGACTTTCTTAGAAAGATTAAAATAGAGATAGATATATTATAATAAGTAATTTTAAGTATCTTATTATAAAAAGTAGAAAACTAGTAATAACTAGTTACTTATTATTTAAAAAAACTTAGTAAAGTAAAGTAGAAATAAGGAATAGGCTAATAGGAGCTATTAACTGTTATTAAAAACCTTAACTACTAGGGGTACTACTTAATAAGATTTTTAAAGAAATTTGTAATCCTAATAAACTATTAAGTTTTAATAAATATTATAATAGTACTAATATGGGACTTTTGGGGAAAGTTTACTTACTAGATTTATAAGCTTTTAGTATTTAATTTTAATCTAGAGTACTAGTTTAGAATTACTAATCTAGTAAATAGATTATCTAGATAGCTAAACTATATAAAAGGGGAAATAGAGTATTATAATATACTACTAACCTTTATAGATAAGTTATAACTTACTAAGTTATTACTAGTAGATATTTACTAAAAAGTTACTAAAACTAAAAAAAGTTTAGAATTAATAAAAGTTTTTACTTAGATAATATAAATATAGGAAAAGTATTTTAGTATAGAAGCTAGACTTAGAAGTAAAAACTACTTAATTTCCTTAGAATATTACCCTATTAGGGATACTAGAAAAATAGTAATAGTTATAGCTATAATTATTTATAGTAAAGATATATATAGGAGAATAAGGAATATACTTAATTTCTTTGAAATATTACTTTACTAAGGATACTAGAAAAATAGTAATAGTTATAGCTATAATTATTTATAGTAAAGATATATATAGGAGAATAAGGAATACCTAGTAAGTATTAATAAGTAAAGAGAACTTATAAAGAGCTAGAATTATTATTCTAATATAGTATATCCTATATTTAGTAATAAGAAGTTTTATAAAAAATAAAATAGTATACTTAATAAGTAACTCTAGGAATATTAAGTAAGTTATTAAAAAACTATAGATTTATAATGAAAATTATTAGGTATATATAGAGAAAGTTTAGAGAGTAGCTAGTAAAGAGAAAAAATATTTAGTAAATATAGAGAGGATATTTCTTTTCTAAAGAAAACTAGTTATACTTAATATAGAATCCCTAAGATATATAATTATTTACTTATATTATAATAAAAATAAGGCGGGTTATATAGGTATTAATAAGATTTATAATTTTATAAAATAGAATTTCTATTAGAGTAATATAGCTATAAATATATAGAACTATATGATATTATATTAAATCTATTAAAAGATCAGGGTATTAAAATATAAACTATATAATTAATTATAATCTCTTCTTATCCTAGTAAGACTATTTTAAGAAATTAATATAGATTTTATTATAGGATTACTAGAAAATATATATAGAAATAGTAATATATATAATACTATTTTAGTAATTAGAAATAAGTTTATTAAATCTATAATATAATAGTAGTATATATAATATTATCTTAGTAATTATAAATAAGTTTACGAAATTTATAATATTTATTCTAATAATAAAGTAGATAATAGCTATAAAGTTAGTAGTAATATTTTATAAAGAAGTAAAATACTAGTTTAGTACTTTAGAAAGTATTATTAGTAATAGAAATAAACTTTTTACTAGCTAATTTTAGGAAGAATTTATAGTAGAATAACTAATTAAATAATAGTTATTAATAGTATATTATTTATAGAGAATAATAAAATAGAGTAAATATACTAGATATTAAAGTATTATCTTAAAACGTTTACTAGTAATTCACTTACTATCTAAATAGTATAATTTAGGGAAACTATATTTATATATAATAATAGTAGATATAATACTACTAAATACTTACTAACAGAAAAGCTATATAGGTTCTATTTAAGAATAGTTAAATATATAGCTAAGAAAGATTTAATAGTATAAGGTATTATAGAGTAAATTACTTATGTTGGCTAAATATATTACTAGATAGTAGAATATTAATAAATAGTAGTTAAAAGTTAGATAAAAGTATATAACTTAAAATATTAATTATAGGTATATAATTAAAGAGTAGTTATTAGGTTTTTAATGAAAAATTTAAGTTTAAATATAAGAAGTTAATACTAAAATATATTAAAATTTTAATTACTAAGAAAGTAGAAGAATAAGTATATAAGGTATATTTACTAGAATAATACTACTAGATATATAATATATTCCCTATCTTTTTACTAGAATTATAAATAGAGTAGTGAAAAGATACTAATAGCTAGGTTATTTTTCCTAAGTTAGAAGATAATTCTATAGAATAGGAAATAGAGGATATTATAGTAAAATAAAGAAAAAGAGATAATAGATATGTTTTTATTAAATAAGCTAAATAGTTTATAGAGTATAATATATAAGAGATTATAGTTAACCTAAGTAATATATAGGAAACTGTTTAGAAATTTGAAAAATAGATAATTAAGTATTATAGGAAATAAGATAATTAGGCTAATATTAATACTAATAACTTAGTAATTATATCTTAGAAAAAAAGAGGAAATAATTCTATTAACTATTTAGATAATATAAATACTAATCTAAGAAGTATATACCTAAATCAGATAAACTAGTATATCTTAGTAATAACTTAGTAAAAATATATATGGTAGTTGTATTGAAGGTCTCTGATCTATTTAAAGTCATATACTTCTCCGGGACCCTTTAAAAGAAGTTACACCTAATTATTAGCTCTTGCCTTATTTACCCTATAGATACTACTAGTACTAAGGAACTATTTAAATAGAGGAAACCTTAAGTAGTAAATATAGTTAGTTAATATAATAACTAATAAATAGGAAGGTATATTATAAAGGGAAAGTATAGGCCTATTTATCGTAGTTACTTTTGAAAGATCACAGTTATATAATACTAGATACTAGCTAGCTAGTAATATCTATTACTAGCTATTAAATAGTTACTAGCTATTCTGATAGCTATTAGTAAGTACTAATAACTAGTAGTAGTTACTATATAGTTTACGTAATTAGTAGGTATATATATATATATACTTACTAGTTACGCTTACCTACTATAGGATTTGAACCTACTACTCTTACTATAATAGTAAGAGCTAGCTAGACGTTAAACTACTATATCAAGCGGGTAGTAAAAATATATATAATAGAAATAATTATTATATTTAAGGTTTAGGTGTATTCTTATAAAAGTATTTTTAACTTTTTTTTACGAGAATAGTAGGGATAACTAGTATTATTAGTATAATAGGGATAAGTATTAATATTATAATAAGTATTATAAGTATAGCGGCTTACTAAGTAGCTTTCTTAGTAATAGAAACCTTTTTTATAAAAGTAGTTTTCTTAATTAGTATAGTTTTTCGGGGAAAAGTAGATTTATAAGTAGTAAGCTAGTAGTTAGAGGATATAGAAGTAATAGGAGTAGATATAAAATTACTATGAGTTCTATACTTTTTAGTAGGAGGTTCCTTATCTTCCGCTTCTTTATCTTCCTTATCTTTATCCTTATCTTCTTTTTTTTATCTTTATTATTAGAAGAAGAATAATACTAGAAGTTTACTAAGTAGATTTTAGAGGATAGGATATAATTAATAGGTATAAATAAGTTAGTATTACTAGTAATAAGGCGGGAAACTTATAAAAAAGTCTCTATAACTTTAGATTTTTTACTTTTATTATTATTATTATTATTACTTTTATTACTATCTTTAGAAAAATGTAGTAAATATAAAGTATAGGCCTAGTAAAGTATAGTAATATTATAACTATAAAGAATAGGGTAACTACTAGTAATAGTAATAAGGTATAAAGGTATATTATATTTTAAGTATTTAGTTATATAGTAGTAAAAGTTATTATTGAAATAAAGAAGTATAGTAATAGGATGAATTTTAATACCTTTAGAGACCGGGGCTTAATAAGGATTATTAAGACAATAAAACAACACTTCCTCTAAAGTATAGGCGGGGCTGTTATTCTAAAGATAGGTAGGCTATATAATAGATAAATAGTAAAATATTTTAGCTTTATCTTCTAAGGTATTAATCTATTTAATTAATTAGTAATAATAATATAGTAAACCTTTAGTAATTTATAGTAAAAATATATATAATATATAAGATATAGGTATTTATAGATAGAAGATATCTCTTATAAGAGAAATTAGTCTATAACTAGCTTTTTCTTTATTACCCCTTTAAAGGAGTTCTAAATAATTTTACTAATTTTACATTACTTTACTAATAGCTTAGTAAATATATAGAAGAGCTTACTTTTATATTTAGGGGTTATCTCTTTTTGCTTAAGTATATAGTAATAGATTATAGTTTAGTTCTAGGTTACCTAGGTAGCCTTATATAGCTTAAATAGAACCTAGGGTATAAAGTATTAATAATAAATAGTAAAGGGATAGTGAAAAGATAATTTACTCTATAATTCCTTTACTTATTCTTCTTATAAAGAATATACTTTATTAAGTAATTACTAATAATATAGAGTAGTTTCTTGGTATTAAGGTGAAGTAAAGAAAGATAGCTAAAGTAAGGTAAATAGTTGCTAGGCTAAAGCTGAAAAAAGCCCTTGTTAGTAATATTATCTATATTATAAATAAAGGTGTGAAGTATAGTAGTAATAGATATAATCTGTAATATTTTCGTAGAATATATAGTATAATAATAATAAGAAGAAAAAAGGAATAAAGAAAAGCAAAAATATATAGAGAAGAGAAGTAATAGTAAGCTAGGTAATAAATATAAAAGGGTATCTGGGGATAGGTATTATATAAATAAAAATAAGATAATAATAAAGTATATATAGAAGAGAATAGATAATATTTACTAAGTATATAGCGAAATCTTATAGGGGATTATAGTAAATCTCGAAAAACTATTCCTAATAAATAAATACTATAAGATTAAAGGTATTAATATGTTACTAGGATAATAATAAATATATTTACGAATAATAGAAAGAGTAGATAAGAACCTAATACTACTATTAGTAAAAATAAGTTCTATTATTTAGATTATAAAAAGTTAATGAAATAGATAATGGTATTATGATAATATAATTACTAGTATTAAAGGATTTTTTATATATAATAAATAGTTAGTAATAAGGTACAGGTTTTATAGGGGATATTAGGAATATATAATCGTAAACTATACATAATAAATAGTTAGCGATATAATACAGGCTCTATAATAGATATTAGGAATATATAACTATAGCCTTAAGGACTAAGGCTCTTAAAGGGGGGGATAATTATAAGGATATAATAAACGGATTACATAGTATACCTAGTAAATAGCTAGCTAGGTACTAGAAGAGTTTTTACTTAGAGGATTATAACTTGGATCCTTTAAATAATAATCTATATAGTAATATAAACTTTACTTATATATCCAAACCTTTCCTAGTCGAGGCTTTTAGCTATATTCNTTAGCTATACTTTTATAAGGTTTAGATATATAGGTAAAGTCTATATTACTATATAGACTATTACTTAAAAAATCTAAGTTATAATCCTTCTACTAAAAACTCTTCTAGTACCTAGCTAGCTAGTTGCTAGGTATACTACATAGTCCGTTTATCATATCCTTATATAAACCTGAAAGTATTCTACTTTTCGAAAATTCCTCGGATTCAAGTATTTTAGCTAAAAACTAGGATTTTCGAGGGTTTAAGCTAGTTTTATATCTTTTAGCTAGCTATAAGCTTAGCTTATAGGGGAATATTAAGGCGTAGGTTACGTAACTTATTACTATTACGTATTAGCCTCGGCCCTTATAGCTATTAAGCTAGCCTTCTCGCCTAGTATAGGGGTAGAGGGATCCCTTCTTCAGATATTACTAATACTACTTATATTACTTCACTTTTACTTTCTTACTTAGAAGTACTATAATAGTTTATTAGGATTATAAATTTATTCAAAAGTTTTATTAGGTAGTATTTCTAGTAGTTAAAGCTTTTAATAATTACTTATAACTCTTATTAGTTTATTCTTTATTTCTATTTTATTTTATTTAATCTTTTAGAACAGTAAGTAATTAGTTATTTCTAGCTTTCTACTTTTTATAATAGGATACCTAAAATTACTTACTATAATATATCTATTTCTACTTTAATTTCTCTAATAAAGTTTTAGTACTAGAAAATAATTATTAAGTAAAGAAATAGTTTGTAATACTAAGAATATAGATTTCATATTTTCTAATTATAAAAAGATTCTTTTCTCTATTCTTTTTTAAGAAGTATTATAAGTGTTATTATCATTTCTAAGTAATTAGTAATAAATTTATAGTAGAAGTTATAGAAATTTAGGAATACTTAAAGTTTTTTAAATATTTCTAGTAGCACCTATTTAGTAATAGCTTAAAGTTTTAGTAGCTTTATTTTAATATTTTCTTAAGTAGTTATATATCTTAGGAAACTAATTCTATCTATATAAAATTTATATTTAAAAAGTTTTGTAATAAAATACATTTTATATAGCCTAGTAAATACTTATAATAGTATTTTAATATAGTTTTCTCTAGTATTTATTATATATACTATAATATTATCTATATATACTATATAGTATATATTAATCAAGTTAGTAAATATATAGTTAATATATATTCAAAAGATTATTAGTATATTAGTAAGAATAAATAGTATTACTATATATTTATAGTAGTTATACCATATTTTAAATATTGTCCCGCTTGATATGGTAGTTTAACGTCTAGCTAGTTTTTACTGTTTTATAGTATGAATAGTAGGTTCGAATCCTGCGGCAGGCAAGCGCGACTGGTAGCTATATATTTTCTAATTACGTAAACTATATATAATAACTATTACTAACTATTAGCTTTTACTAATAGCTATTGATAACTAGTAACTATTAATACTAGTAGCTAGCGATTATTAATATTACAGCTAATAATTATTGATAGCTAGTAATAGGTATTAGTAGCTAGTACGTATTAGTATTATATAACTACAATTTTCTAAAGAGTAACTACGATAGATATAGGCTTATACTTTCCCTTTATACTTTCTATATCTATCAGATATTATATTTAACTAACCATATTATTACTACTTGAGGTTTTCTCCGTTTAAATAGTTCGTTAGTCTTAGTATTATCTATAAAGTATATGAGGCAAGAGCCGACTACTAGGTATAGCTTCCTTTATAGGGTTCCCGCGAGGGACGTAACTTTAAATAGATCAGGGACCTTCAATACAACCACTATATTTTAAATATTATTTTAAAGTAATCTTCTAGCTTAATTCTCATATAGTAATTATAAGGATATAATAGATAGACTATATAGTATACTTAGTAACTAGCTAGTAAAATATTAGAAGACGTTTTAGTAGAAAGACTATAACTTAGATCTTTTAAGTAATAGTTTATATAATAATATAGATTTTACCTATATATCCAAACCTTTTCTAGTTCAAACCTTTAGTAATATTCTTATAGTTCTATTATTTCTACTTAATTTTTCAAATAATTAATATAAGTGAAGATATTAAGTAGAAACTAATATTATAGAGAATAGTTATCTTATAAGTATAGATTTCATATAAACCTTAATGAATTTTAATAATTAGTATTTAATTTAGTAGAAATATATAGTAAAACTACTACTCTTATATTATATTATTACTAAGGATTAAATAAGTAAAGTAATAATAATTTAAAACTTATTACTTTAAAAGAAGATAATTCTAAAAAGAGATAGGTTTATATATTACTTAAGATAATCTAAGGCTCAGTATTAATATAAGTTCTTGTTAATAGTACATCAAGGAAATTAAGAAGGAATATTTATTAGAAGATATTATATAGGATATATTTTCAAAAAGGGAATACTTATTTTTTAATATAAAAAGAAGAAATAGAGTAATTTCTATATAAGGATATAACGAATAGACTATATAGTATACCTAGTAATTAGCTAGCTAAATACTAGAAGAGTTTTTAGTAGAAGGATTATAACTTAGATCTTTTAAGTAATAGTTTATATAGTAATATAGATTTTACTTATATATCTGAACTTTTCTTAGTCGAGGTTTTTAGCTATATTCTTATAATTCTATTATTTCTATTTAACTTTTTAAATAATTAGTATAGGTAAAGATATTAAGTAATAATTAATATTATAGAAGATAGCTATTTTATTAGTATAAATTTAATATAAGCTTTATTAAATTTTAATAATTAATATTAACTTAGTAGAGATATACTAGATATCTCTATACCTATCTCATAGTTATTCCTTTGCGGGTAGCCGCATAGATTTCAAGGAGATTTCGGTTCTATTATAAAGGTTACGGAAGAGCGATAGATTATAGAATACCTAGCTTTTAGTACTCTATTTTATTCTATATTCAAGAGGTTTAAAATGGTTCTTAACCCTATAACCTTATAACCTTAGTAGTTACTTCTAGCTATATATATTAAGCCCTAGCTAGTCTTAATAAAGTTTTCCCTATATAGATTATTACTACGAGGTCTTCTACTACTTACTATAAGGTTAAATATTAGAACTAGGAGTATAATTATCTATGATAATAGGTAATTTTATTATTATTTTAACTAGTTATAAACTAGTATTAGTACGAATACTATTATCAGGTAAAATTTATAGTTAAATCTATATATAAAGTAGAGAGCTTAGATATTATTCTAAGTATAGAGTAAAAGTAACTTAACTTAGTAGAGATATATAGTAAGACTACTACTATTATACTATATTATTACTAGAGATTAAATAGGTAAAGTAATAGTAATAACAAGATAGTTATTTTAGGGGAAGATAATTTTAAAAAGAGATATATTTCTTATATATTATTTAAGATAATTTAAGGTTTAGTATTAATATAAGTTTTTATTCATAGTATATTAAAAATATTGAAAAGGGGTAATTATTAGAAGATATTATATAGGATATATTTTATAAGAAGGAATACTTATTTCCTAATATAGGAGGAAAAAGTATAGCAATTTCTACTATATCCTTAAAAATTAAATAATTACTAGGTTTTTAGTAATTAATACTAGGATTTAAGAAGTAATTTTAAGTATTATCATAATTACTATTTTTATTTAGGCTAGACCTACTAAATATTATAAGTATAATACTCGAAACTATTTATTTAGTTATTTTTGCTCTATACCTAGAATAGTATCTAAGCTCTTTATTTTATATATATATTTATCTATAAATTTTACCTAGTAATAGTATTCGTACTAATACTAGCTTATAACTAGTTAAAATAGTAATAAAATTACCTATTATTATAGATAATTATACCCCTAGTTCTAATATTTAACTTTATAGTAATAGAAGACCTCGTAGTAATAATCTATATAGAGAAAGCTTTATTAAGACTAGCTAGGGCTTAATATATATAGCTAGAAGTAACTACTAAGGTTATAAGGTTATAGGGTTAAGAACCATTTTAAACCTCTTGAATATAGAATAAAATAGAGTACTAAAAGCTAGGTATTCTATAATCTATCGCTCTTCCGTAACCTTTATAATAGAACCGAAATCTCCTTGAAATCTATGCGGCTACCCGCAAAGGAATAACTATGAGATAGGTATAGAGATATCTAGTATATCTCTACTAAGTTAATATTAATTATTAAAATTTAATAAAGCTTATATTAAATTTATACTAATAAAATAGCTATCTTCTATAATATTAATTATTACTTAATATCTTTACCTATACTAATTATTTAAAAAGTTAAATAGAAATAATAGAATTATAAGAATATAGCTAAAAACCTCGACTAAGAAAAGTTCAGATATATAAGTAAAATCTATATTACTATATAAACTATTACTTAAAAGATCTAAGTTATAATCCTTCTACTAAAAACTCTTCTAGTATTTAGCTAGCTA
>RYZW01001960.1:5631-15752 GCA_004367215.1 Colletotrichum trifolii
AAGCTAAAATAGGAGCACTAAACATATTAGAGCTATTATTAAAGCTTATATAAGAGCTATAAAATATAGTAGTAAACTACCCTATAATCTATAGCCTGAAACCTTATAAACTATAATATTTCTTTATAATAGAATACTAATATACTTTTTAAACTAGTAAATACTATATAAGAAGTTTTATAAAGCTACTTGAAAAAATAATACTACAAAACTAAACTTAACCTACTTTTATACCTATAACTATAAATACTTTATTCTAACTATAAATATAAAGTTAAAATATAACTAGCTAATATACCTTAAAAAGTATATTTTTATTAACTTTTTAGTTAACTATACTTTAACTAACTAGTATTAAATATAGAACTTATTCTAAAATAAAATTATTATAACTTATAATATCTCTTTCAATAAAATACTTTTTTTTAATAGAAATTTAACCTTTCTACAGAACAACTTCAAATAATTTAATTCTAATAAAATCACTTAATAATTATAAAAGTAAATAACTATAATAGAGTTATTCGAAGTTAGTTTAGTTATTTATTTAAACTTAAGTAAAAAACCTAATAAAGTAATTAATATAACAAGAAACAGCTATAGTAGTTTAAGGTCTTATATCTATATAATAATTACCCCTAAACTTTATAAAACATTTAAAACTACGAAATTCGTATTAATAACCCCTCTAGAATTACTTACTATATTCTTCTATAATCTTATTTATATAGACGAAACTATAAGGAAATAAGGAGTTTAGATATTACTAGAGAAAATTAAGTATAAAGGATAAACAAAATACTATATTATAGTAGAGAAGTTTTCATTTAAAGCTACTTTTTAACTAATACCTTTTAGTTATTTCAAAATACTCTAAAATACTCCTACCTATAACTATAGAGTTATATAAATAGTTAACTAGAAAGGGTCCTAGAAGTTTAACTTTCTTAAGAACTCTAAGATATAAATATTAGGACTTTTAATAATAAATTTTAGCTATAAAGTGAATTAGATATTAGAGAATACTTAAAACATAAAAAAATAGAAACTCTTATTCTAGGAATCCTATAATAGAAACTATTACTATTACTTATATCTTACTTAGTAGTACTTACTTATCTATACACTAAAGTAATAATAATAGCTAAAAGAACTTATCTTAAGAATTATATTAAGTCTTACTCCTAAAATAAAATTAATAAAATTCTTATAAGAAACTTAAAGATTTTAGAATACTACTAAGTTTATATTTATAAACTCGATAAGTATAAATACCTCCCAAAAATCAAAGCTTACTTTATTATTTATAGACATTAATAATTATAAAATAACTACAGAACCTATATAATAACCCTAATAAATATATTATTTTAAACTTTTATAATAATTACTAACTATTTTAATCTCAAACTACTCTAATATAATATAATTAATATATTTATATATATAATACTTAATGAAATTATTTATATAGAGATACTACTAAGTTATTAAATATAAAATAAGATTTACTATTTAAATAAAACGCTATATAGTTTTTAGAGATCCCCTTTCTTCTAATAATACTACTTAGAAATAGACTTTAAATACCTTAATTTTAAACCTACTATAGGAAAGTTTTATTACTAACTTAAAAGGTATATTATCTTCTTCTTTTATATTAATAATTATATACTCTTTTTCCCCTTAAAAAACACATCTAAAATACTTATATTATTAGTAAACCTCTAGAAAAAATATTATTTCAAGGGAAATAAAGACTTATAGTAGTTTTTAAATATTAAAGTTATTTAAGATTAAGTAGCGTAATAGCTATAGCTCTCGTAAGTAGTATATATTAAAAAGTTCCTTAAGTACCTTATAAAGTATACATAATATATTAAATAATTCAAAACCCCTCTAAAACTTAATAAACTCTTCTTATAATATAATTAAACCTCCTATACAGAGATTAAGTACTACTAATAAGATATTAGCTTTATCAATTATACTACTATTATAATAAGACTAGATATTACTTATATAGTAAACTAATTATTACACTTTAACCAAAACCCTTCAGATAACTACTATATCAAAACTAAATAAATAATATAATACTTTAGTAAAATAAAGAATTTCTACCTCAAGTTTAGCTATAAAACTAGTAATCTATTTAATAGTTTTATTATTACTATAAATACTAGTTTTATAAATAATAGTAATAATTAAAAAAACTCTCAAGTATATACTATATATTTCTTCAAAAGTTTAATAGTATAGTAAACTAAGAAATAAGATACTATTACTATTTTAATAACTAAAATAGAACTTTTAATACTATCTTAGGTTATTTAAGAAGCTATTTTCGCCAGCTACTTTATTACTACACTTTAAATACACCTTATAATAAATATATTCAGTAAAAATAAAATATATAAACNACTAGTAAATAATATACTTAATAATAACTAAAATAGTTTAATTATATATAAAGTTAAAGTATATAGATATCTATAATTACTAGTTATATTAAGAAGCTTAATAAAAACGCTTTAAGATTAAATATATACCCTTAGGGGACCTTATAGCTAATAGCTTTATAAAGTTTCTCTAAAGTTGCTAGTTTAGTATATTTATTAGTTAAATTAATATAACTAACTAGTCGAGACACCTAGAATTATAGTAAGAGGAGGAACTTTGAGATATTAGGGGTACTAGAAGCCTTATACCTAAAATACCCCCTAGTAAATAAGAAATACCTAAATAACCTAAAAATAGTACTACTCTTCCTACTATAAAAATAAAAATTTAATAAAAGTAACAGGGTTATCTAGAAAGCTTCCTACGAGATATAAATAAAGTATTAACAGTATTATTTAAAAGGCTAGCTTATAGGTAAAGCCCTCGAGGCTAGAAAAGTATGTCAGGAATAACGCGTTTGAACGGCAGAGTTTTCGCCGGAAGAACTCTCAGCCACAACGCTATCTCTATAGGCCTTACCTTACTTTAACCGGATAAAATAAGACTACGTATATTACGCTTAGCCACGTTTATTTACATACAATACACACCAGATTTTACCCCTTAATTACATACAATACCTTTAAAAGGTTCCGGAGAAGTATATAACTTTAAATAGATCAGAGACCTTTAATACAACTACTAATAGTATATATAAAGATTAGATTACTAGTAATTTTAGAAGGAGCTGACTAATTACTTTTGTTAATACTTAATAAAAACGGTTAAATAAATAATACATTATAATAATTTTATTAATTTCTTTTATTCGAGTACTTATAGACCTATTTTAGGAAACTATTTACCTTTTTTATTTATTTAGTATATTACTTAGATAATATAAAAGTATCTCTAGTAACTTTACTACTAGGGGGGTATATAAGAATATATATAATATTAAGATTACTATATAATTCTACTAGTTACTATTTAATTCTAGTAGTTTATATAAAATATAACCGTTCTATTTAAATATATTCAGATGCTTTATTCTAGTTAGAAAAGGATATACCTTTTAACAACCTATTTTTAAACTATATACTATATTATTTATTTATTATATTAATATTATAAGACTTTTAATTATTATATATAATTAAAAAGTGAAATCTAGTATATATTATATATAACTAAATATAGCTAAGTATATTATATAAAACTTTATTTTAAGTAATTTAAATAGGGTAAAGTCTATAGAGACAGTGCTATAGCCGAGGTTTCTTCTAGCGAAAACTCTACTATTCGAACGCGTTATTCCTAACATAACCCTTATTTCTCAGCTACACATATACTATTCTTAATACTACTTGGCTAGGTTTTATCTCATTTTACTAGGACCTAGGTATCTTACCCAACTCCCCATCGTTCTACGGAACATCGATTTGCCAGCCCCACTTGCTGGGTAGGTTATGATGTCGAGGCGCGCTTACTCAAATGCGACCTAGCTGACACAGGGCTTTATCGATTTCTAGTCGCGACAGCCAACAGTATTCACCGAGGCGAACGGTTTCGCAGCTCAATCACCTCGACCGGTACTTCATCGAAAGCTCGGCATTTCGTTTAGATATCTCATCATGACCGGACGTGGTGGCGGCGGCGGTCGCAGAGTGCTGCTTCCCCCCATCAACTTTATCTTTAGACTCCTCCAGTATGTTTTGCGCTGAAGCTGCTGCAGCTTCAATGCGATATCATGACTTTCCTACTGACGTATTAATAGACAGCACACCACTGTTCAGATTTGGTTATACGAGCAGCTGGCAATCCGGATCGAGGGGAAGATCAGAGTACGTCGCAGTCGTGCTGCATTGACGCCTGATATGGCCACAAGCTTATGCGCTTCATCCTCCAGGGCTTCGACGAGTTCATGAACTTGGTTATCGACGATGCGGTTGAGGTAAAACAAGTCACAAAGGCAAATTTGGAGGAGTCCCGGCGGTCTTTGGGTTGGTCCCTCCGCCACGTCGAACCGATGGCGATTCCTTTTGCTAAAAAGATTCAGGACAAATATTGCTTAAAGGTGACAATGTCTCCTTGATCCAGAGCCTATCGAGTTGAAACCACTCTCCAGGGAGGAGGCAATCCTCAAGTGTCAGCAGGACTTGCTTTGGGACCATGCATACGACACTCCGATACCACGAAAGGTTCGCCGAGAAGGATGGCAACCTAAGTCTATTCTCCGAAGTATCTATCTCCTGGTCTCATGACCTCTCCGCTGCCAAGAACCAGGCCGTCGATGGGTTGGTCGTGTTGGGCCACTGGGACTGCGCCATCAGAAGGGTTGGAGAGAAACTGCTCAGATAAAGCCAGGCCGTAGAGCAGAACAGGGTATGCTACTGGCGACATGTTGTAGTTGTACTTAGAGTTATACCGGCGAACAAAAAAATCATAAAATCCCTTTCCATGACCCAGTCTGCGCAGTGAGCCTGACTCGAAGTCAACGTCGAAGGCTACGCCTGGAAGTAGAACCAGATCGAGGAACGAATTGGTTGGCAATCCTAAACCATGTTCACCTAGAACGCGGTCTCGTTGGTTGACACTTCCGGGGTCGACGCATGGTATTCCCCATCTATCTGGTTGTAAAGATTCATAGTCATCAATATCGCGTAGCCGAACCATATCCATAACCCTCGACGGTGACTGTCCAGCAGGAAATGGCGACTTGTGAAGATAAGGTATGTAAACTTGCTTCCCCGCCGAGAGTGCGTGACGCACAATTGCATCCGTCTGGACTTCGCCAGAGGGCATCGATAGAAATATGCTGATTCTCTGCGCCTCTATGTATGGCTTGAGTGTCTTGAGATTTTCACAAATAATTCGGCCTAGGACCGCGCATCAGAAGATCGGTTTGCTGTGGAGGAACCTCGGATGAACTCACTCTGTGTTTTAATGTGTTCGGGCGCAATAGTTGAAAGCTTGTCCTTCATGATAGACCGCAGCTTCTGTTTTGCTGCTGTCATAGGCGAAGTCATGATCGGCTTTGTTTCTGTTGGTTTATCCAGAGGGTAACGCACGCCGCACGTGATCTTGCTGTACGGGTGCAAGGTAGTGTTCTGTGTCAGGAATAACGCGCTCGAGCGGCAGAGTTTTTGCCGGAAGAAACCTCAGCCGCAGCGCCGTCTCTATAGGCTTCACCTTACCTAAACTACTTAAAATAGAACTTCCTATAGTATATTTAGCTATATTTAGCTATATATAATATATACTAGATTCTATTTTTTAATTATACATAATAATTAAAAATCTTATAATATTGAAGAACTACTAGGCTAAAGGTATATATTATATTAAATCTATATATTTTAACTTTTAAGATATCTATTAAAATTAGTTTCTTTTTAATTCTAAGAAATACTAATCAGTAACTTACCTAGTATAATACTTTTCAAGTAGAAACTAAAATTTATACTTTATAAGAATATTTTAATTCTAAAGTAATTATTTATTAAAACTTCTTTTTAAAGTTTCTTTAAAAGTTATATTTCAATAAGTTTCTGAAAACTAAATAGTACTAATAAGTTTATAATATACTTAAATTAGTTATTTTTAAAAGTTTTACTTTTAGAAAAATTAACTATAAAGAAAATTAATAATTCTAAGTTAATACTACTAAAGAGGTTTAAATAAAAAGTATTATAGATTTTATATAAAAAAGTTTAAAAATTTATATAGTTTTCTATAATTTCTATATTTCAAAAGCTTAAGACTATTAATATAAGTATTTAAGTTAAGTTTACTTAATAAGTTAGATTTTTAAATATATAAATAAAGTATTATAGTATACATATAATTATATAGAGGAAAATATAGCTATTTAAACTATAAACTTCTATAACTATTTTCGTATCATAGATAATTTATATTTCTAAAATACTATTATAATATATTATAAGATATTCTAATTTTTAAAACTTAAGTATTTTATTATAAAAATAATAACTAAAGTATAGTTTTAGAAATAATAAGATATTATATATAAAGCTTTAGTAGTTAACTATACTTTATCTATTATTAGAATAATATAAATTTATACTTTAATAATTTTACTAGCTTATTTATTTATTAAATCTTATATATAAAACTATAGATTTATAATCTATAATTATTCAGACTTAATATTTCTAGATAGAATAATCTTAGCTATTATAGAAATTATGTAGTATTTCTCTAAGTTTCTCTTTTTTAGTAAAGTAAGCTAGAATACTTTTAATATTTTAACTAAAACTTCTATAATTATTTCGAATACTTAAAATAATAAGAGATATTTCTAAAGCTTTAATAAACTTTTATATTATTTAAAATAAAACTTAAACTACTTTTTAGTATACTATTATTATATATATTTTTAATTAACCTATAAAAGCTAAATACTAAATATTTCAATTAAAGAGAAGATTAAGTAATTACTTATTTCAGATTTAGATTTCTTAAGAAAGGTTTAGGGTTTTAGATAATAGTTACTATATAGCTAGTTTTCTAGCTAAATTAGCTATAATACTATATAGTAAATATATTATAAAGAGGGATTTTAGTAGTACTTTTTCTAAGATTTTTTTATTTTTAATTTAAGTATTTTAGTTTATATTTCCTAGGATATTAAGTTTTTATAATTTTTTAAAGAGTTCTAATAAAGGATTATATTTAGTATAGTATAAAACTTATATTAATTAAAAGCTATAGAAATACTAAGATATTTATTTAGACTATAGAAAGTAAAAAGGTTTAATTATACCTCTATAATATTCCTTTTTATATTATTCTAATAATAAATTATATCTCTTTTTAGTAATTTTAAAAATAAAGCTACTAGTAAAATACTAGGCTAAATTACTTATCTTAACTATAGAAAAATAATTACTCTAAAATTATAGTTATTAATATTTAATATAACTAGTAAATCCTTAAATACTATATATTTTATAAGAGATTAACTATTTTAGCTATATAGTTAGTATAGTATAAGCTTTTTCCTAGATATTACTAGTACTAGTAGTATACTATAAATACTATTTAAAAACCCTTAAAAACCGATAAATAGTTCTACTATTGGTATTTAAGGTATTTAAATAGAGAACTTCTAAACTACTTTATTTCTACTATATAAAGTATTTAGATTACTAATAGCTATTTAAAGTATAATAGTTACTAGTTTACTTAGGAAGTATATAAGGTATATGGTATTATTAAAGCTAAACGAAAGATTTACTATACGGAATATAAGAATACTTTATATATTACCCCTAAAGAATATATTATTTTTAACTTTTATTCTTATTATTAGAACTATAGTAACTATACCTCTACTTTGATATTTATAAATTAAACTACTAACTACTCTTAAGACTTTTATTTTATTAATTATATTAAAGCTATAATAATAGGAGTATTCAAGAGTTTTATAATATTCTTTAAATACTAGTATAGTATTAATATTAAGGTTTTCGATTATAATAATAAGGTTCTTAAATATAAGAAGTTAAAGTTAGATCTTATTTCTTAAAATATATATTTTAAGCTATTTTTTCTATATATTTAGAACTAAAATAGAAGTACTAAATATATTAGAGTAGTTATTGAGGCTTATATAAGAACTATAAAGAATAGTAGTAAACTACCCTATAATCTCTAGCCTGAAACTTTATAAGCTACAGTATTTCTTTATAGTTAAATACTAATATACTTTTTAGGCTAGTAAATACTATACTAGAAATTTCATAAAACTATTTAAAAAGATAATACTATAAAGCTAGACTTAGCTTATTTTTATATTTATAATTATAAATACTTTATTCTAATTATAGATATAAAGTTAAAATATAACTAACCAGTTTATTTTAGAAAGTATATTTTTATTAGTTCTTTAGTTAGTTATACTTTAACTAATTAGTATTAAGTATAGAACCCGTTCTAAAATAAAGTTATTATAACCTATAATATCTCTTTTAATAAAATACTTTTTAATAGAAATTTAGTTTTTCTATAAAATAACTTTAAATAGTTTAATTCTAATAAAATTGCCTAATAGTTATAAGAGTAAATAATTATAATAGAACTATTTAAAATTAGTTTAGTTATTTATTTAAACCTAAGTAAAAAGCCTCATAAAGTAATTAATATAATAAAAGGTGACTATGGTAATTTAAAATCTTATATCTATATAATAGCTCTTTCTAAACTTTATAAAATATTTAAAACTACAAAGCTTATATTAATAACCTTTCTAGAGTTACTTATTATATTCTTCTATAGTTTTATTTATATAGATAAAACTATAAAAAAGTAAAGAGCTTAGGTATTTTTAGAAAAGGTTAAGTATAAAGGATATATAAAATACTATAATAGAATTACTAGGAGATCCTTATTTAAACCTATTTTTTTAACTAGTACTTTTTGGTTATTTCAAGATATTCTAAAATACTCCTATTTATAACTATAAATTTATATAAATAGTTAACTAAAACAAAGTTTTAGAAGTTTAATTCTTTAGCGATCTTAAAATATAAATATTAGGACTCTTAATAATAAATCTTAACTATAAAGAAAATTAGATATTAGAGACTATTTAAAGTATAAGAGAATAGAAATCTTTATTCTAGGAGTTTTATAGAAGAGGCTATTACTATTACTTACATTTTACTTAGTAGTATTTATTTATTTATATATTAAAGTAATAGTAATAACTAACTAAACTTATCTTAAGAATTATATTAAATTATATTCTTAAAGTAAAATTAGTAGGACTCTTATAAGAAATTTAAAGATTTTAAAGAACTACTAAGTTTATACTTATAAGCTTTATAAATATAGGTACTTCTTAAAAGTCAAAACTTACCTAGTTATTTATAGAGATTAATAGCTATAAGATAGTTATAAGATTTATATAGTAATTCTAATAAGTATATTATCTTAAACTTTTATAGTAATTACTAACTATTTGAATTTTAAACTATTCCAATATAATATAGTTAATATATTTATATAAGTAATATATAATAAAATTATCTATATAGAGATATTACTAGGTTATTAAATATAAAACAAAATCTACTATTTAAATAAAATACTATATAGCTTTTAGAGGTCTCCCTTCTTCTAGTAATACTACTTAGAAATAGGTTTTAAGTACTTTAGTTTTAAACCTTTTAATAGGAAAGCTTTATTACTAGCTTAAGGGGTATATTATTTTCTTTTTTTATATTAAAAACTATATGCTTTCTTTCTTTTTAAAAGATATATCTAAAGTACTTATATTATTAGTAGACTTCTAAAAGAAATACTACTTTAAGGGAAATAAAAACCTATAGTAGTTTCTTAGTATTAAGGTTATTCAAGATTAAATAATATAATAGTTATAGTTCTAGTAAGTAATATATATCAAAAAGCTCCTTAAATAATTTATGAAATATATATAATATATTAGATAATTTGAAATATCTCTGAAATATAATAGACTTTTCTTATAATATAATTAAGTCTTTTATATAGAGATTAAGTATTATTAATAAGATATTAGCTTTATGAATTATACTATAATTATAATAAGACTAGATATTACTTATATAGTAAACTAATTATTATATTTTAACTAAAACCTTTTAGATAACTATTATATTAAAGCTAAA
>RYZW01001963.1:0-15725 GCA_004367215.1 Colletotrichum trifolii
ATTATAAATTATACTTAACTAGTTAACTCTAGTTCTACTTAAGTCCTGATAACTATACCTAAGAAATCAGGTACTAGTAAGTTACTAGTAAGCCCCTAGTATTACTTTTAAGTAAACTTTTCACACTTTTCGCGAAAACTTCTCTTTTACTCCTTAGTTCTAAATAAATAGTATTTATACTCTTTATAGCTAAATCATAGCCTAGGCCTAACCCTTCGTATAATTTATTAAATAAAAGTAAACTATTATTTAATTTAAAAGTAACTTATTTATAAATATAGAATTTAATTATAATATCAATAAAAAAAGTTTTAAAGAATATTAAAAGTTCTGAAGTATTTATAAAACAATTTTTATAAGTAATACTTTTTATTAGAGATTAATTTAAAGATTTTTATTATATAACTTAATAGTATTATTTCTAGTTTACTAGGAATACTAATAATTCGTTAGATATCCTAGATTAGGATATTTAACTTTAAAGTCAAATATATTAGTAGTATAGTTAACTTAGCTATTAATAGACTTTTATAGAAACTATCTAGACTATTTTATTAAGATAATAAGTAAAGAGAAAGTAATATAGATAACTAGATTAATATATAGATCTTTTTTATAAATATAACCTTTAGAAGATTTTTTGAAAAAGTATATCTTATAAGAAAGAATTAACAAATTAAGGAAATATTCGAGATAGAAACTTTAGTAGATAGAATAAACTAGATTAATAAAATTTTAACCTTTTTATTTATAGTATTAGACTATTTATAGACCTAGTTAAAGAAAATAAAATAAATTACTTATTATTTAGTACTATTAAAGAAATTTCTAGGAATTAACCCTAGCCACTTTAGAGTTTTCAGGTAAAAAGCTTTAAGCTTTTAACTATAAAATAAACTATTATTTACCCATTTAATATTATTTCGTATAATTCTAAAATATATTATTAATAGGAAAGATATTAAGAAGAAATTAATATTAATAGTATATAATAAGAGTAGATATTAAAGAAGAGAAGCTATTTAAAAGAAATTAGTTAATTAGTATTACTAGCTTAATATATATAAGGAAATAAGAAAAATAGTTAAGTATTACCAAGATTATTAAAAGAGGAGAATATATAAAACAGGTTACTACCCCTTAAAAACTACTTTTTAACTATATTTACTTAGACATTTAGAGAATAGGAAAGTAGTATTTTATTAAAGCTAGAGATATATTTATAGGCCAGCTAGAAGCTTAGTAGCTTCTGAAACTAATATTAAAAGTAATTATAAAGCCTTTATAAGAAGAAGTTATTACGTATTATAGTTTCTATAGTATTTTTATTATAAATAGAAAACTTGAGAATAAGAAATTTATTATCGAATTTCATAAGTAATATAAGCTAAAGTATAAAGTTACCTTAATTTATAACCTTTAAGCTAATAGAATTATTAAAGTTAGATATTAACCTATTACTTATATATTATTAGTATAGCTATAGGGTAATAGTAATAAAAACCGTCAGCCTTTTTGCCTATAGTTGTATTTGTAAATTAAATAACAGTATAAATATTATTAGGATTTATACTTTTCTTTTTAAAGTATAGATATAAAGTAGTAACGCTAATTAAAATACTTATACTAATATAGAAAGTATTAGATTAGATATTAATGAGAATACTTGAGGAGGAGTTAAAAATAAAGACTTATATATTTATATAATTAGATAAAGATGGGGAAATAGCTATAGTAATAATTATAGATTAATATAGGAAAATAGTAGAAAATCTCAATGGAAAGAGGGGGAGTATTTTATAGGATAAATAACTAGAATTTAGTGATTTAGTCCTAGTTTATAATATTGAGAGAGTAATTAATAAGTTCTCTAATAAGAAATTTAAATATTAATGAATACCCTTTTTCGGATTCGTTTATAGGTACTAGACTTTTTATTATATTAACTAGAAACCTTATATAAAAAAGAGATTATTGGAATATTATTTAGAAGAAATAAGTTATAGAAATTTAGATAAGTATTTAAAAGGTATTAGGAATTTATATATCTAGATCTTTATGGATCTAATCTAGAAAAAGAATTATTTAAAGTTTTCTTAACTTGAAAGAACTAATAAGAGAGAATAAGGAAAAAAAAGAAAAAGAAGAATTTATAATCCCTAGAGAAATTAATAATATTATTTTAGATAAGCTAATTATTTAAGAATAAGAATACTTCTTAAGCATTAAGCGTATATTAGAGAAATACTATAAGATTCTAAATTTAAGATTTAAATTCTAGTAATAGCTTTATTATTAAAAGCTTGATACTAGGATATAATAGTTTAACTAAGATAAGTATAGTTTTCATTTATTCAGAGATAGATTTATAGATTTATTACTTAGTTATTATACTTATTTAGATATTTGGTTTTGTTTCTGAATACTTATTTTTTTTTTCTTTTTATAAATATAGGTTTAAAGAAGTTTCTAGCTAGTAAAATATAATTTATAATCTTAGGGAAAAAGAATAATACATTGGTTATATCGAAGGTCTCTGATCTATTTAAAGTCATATACCTCTCGGGAACGCTTTAAAGGAAGCTACACCCGGTACGTTAAACCCTATAGATACTACTAGTTCTGAGGAACCGTTTGTTAGGGAAAAAGAATACTTTATTTATCAAAAAGATTGATGAATTAAAAAAAAGAAACAAAAAGATAATAGATATAATATATACTTATAAATACTTTTCTTTGTTTTATTATTTTCTATTTTTTATTATTCCTTTTATTATATCTCTATTATTTATCATAAATAAGTTATATTTATAGATATACTAAATAATAACTACTTTATTCCTATTAATAGACCTAAATTCTATAAATACAAAAATTCATACTTCCTAGTTTATAAGAAAATATTATTCTTAAATCTGAGATTTATGTTTCTTAATAAAGAAAAGAGTACTAAATATAATAAATAAATTATATATAGAAAGATAAACTAAGAAAGTAAAAAGTATATCGGGGATTTTAGAATTTTTTTTCTACTAAGAAAAATCTATTTTATACTACTATTTAAAAAGGAGTATATTAATAATATTAATAATAGTTTTCTCGAATTCCTAAGAAATCTTTAATTTAAAAATAAGGAGGTTATTATATTTACTACTAAGATAATATATCTTATCTATATAATAGAAACTAAAACTAAATCTCTTATAAACTACTTTAAAATTAAAAAAATAGGTATTCTAGGTTTTATAAAAGAAATAATTAATATAAAAACTACTAAGTGATAAAATATATAGATAAATACTTATTAACAAAGTATAAATAAATTTCAGATATATTCTTAAAAAAGTTGATAATTATAAGGTCTTAGAAAGACTTACTAGAAGCTTACTAATATCTATATAAGAAACTTAAAACTATAAGCTTACTAAATAAAACTTATTCTAAAGTATTTATTCTAAGGTATTTTAAATCTAAAGAATATAAACCTGGTAAGAATTTTGAGAAATATCTTAGTTAGATAATTTAATATAGAATAAGAAAAAGAATATATACTAAAAATTTAGAAGGATTGATTAAGACCTAGTATAGTATATTATTAATAGTTTCCTAAGAAATGTAGAGATTTAAGTTATAGATTAAGAAGATTTTATAAAGTTTATTGAGAAATTATACTCTTAGAATATTAGTTATTTTACTAGGGAAAAAGTTATTGAATTATAATATAGTAATAAGGTAATTTATAAATAAAAGTAAATAATAGGAAGGATTAAAGTATATTTAATAAAGAAAAAGATTAATTAATTTAGAGGAAGAAGTTTTCTTTTTATACCCCTTAGTATTAATAGGAAGCTTTTTATCTAAATAATATTACTATTTACTTACTATTTATAATAGGAATAGTAATTTACTCTTTCTTAGATATATAATAGCTAGGATTTACCTTTTATAGATTTATAGCTATAAAAAGAAGTATTTTATCCTAAAAGATAGATCTTAGAATTTCTACATATATATATATATATATATATATATATTATATACTAAGTCTAGGATTTTAGAAGATTTATAATTCTATATTCTTTCTTTATTATTAATTTAATATTATAGTTTAGTTTTATGAATTATCTTTGTATAGTATATAGTTTATAAAAGTCCGTTTTTTTAAGATAATTTATTAGGTAAGTTATTTACTATAAGTACTAAACTAATTTTAGTATTAGTTGTTTAAATCTTCTATAACTTTAAATAAGTAAAAAAGTTTATAGAAGAATATTCTATTATACTTATTGCCCTAATCCTTAATTTCTAATTAGTAGAAATTCCTAAGATATTATAAAATAGTCTATTTTATAATTAATACTTAAATAGTAATAACTAAGTTTTATACTTAGGAATAAGAGTTTATAATAACTAGCTTCAAGATCCCTAACTAGATATAAAACTTAATTAATCCTAGTTTCTTCTATAGATATTAGTTAGAAGTATAGAAATAAAAGAATTACTATTTAGTATATTCTATAAGATAATTAATAAACTAGTTTTCCTAGTATTATAAGGTTTCTTTAATATTTATATTTTAGTATTATATAACTTATTAGGTTATATTAAATATAGAGAGTTATTTAATAGAAATAAATAGATTATAAATTACTAATAGATATTTTAAGAATATACTAGACTATATAATTTCTATATCTTATTAGTATTAGAAAAGAATTATAAATAGAATACTTAGTATTATAGAGAATTATTAAAATATAACTAGTTCTAGATTATTATTATATATTATAATATAAAGAAAAGCGAAACATAGATATATTTTATTATTAATTAGGATATAAAACAAGCTTAGTACTAAGATAATTAATAGTATAATAGTAATAGAAAATTATATTATAAAATAGTAATAATATTTATAGATTTAACTATATTAAAGGAACTCTAAATTTCTTTTTAACTAATTACCTAGTAAACCTATATAATATATACCTAGAATAATTATTCTTAATAAATATCTATCTTTATAATACTTAATTAAGTAAAGATTAAACTTAATACTAGATAGATTCTTAAGAAACTTATAAACTATAAAACTATAGAAACTATTTAGAAGTTATATTTTACTTATGGATTTTATATAAATATACTAATTAGAGAAATTCTAGTAGTTAAATAACCTAATTTCTTTAAATAGTTCTGAAGCTATAAGAATAATAATAAGATAGATATTATAGTTTACTAGAAAGAAATATAGGTTAATTGTAAGAGGTTTTAAAATATAGAATATATAAAACCTAAAAAGTTAAGTATACTACTAAATATAGATAATAATATCCTTATACTTTTATTAAGAAATTTAGAACTTTTTCTGATTATAAATAAAATTTATTCATAAACCTTGTAAATTATTATTCTTATATTTTCGTTCTTAATTATAAAGAAAGTAAATATCTAGAATATTATTACTAGATAGTAATTTATATAAGATTTAGCTTAGAAGTTCTCCTAGATTCTAGTTAGTAATTACCTAGAAGAGAACTTAGATTATTATTACTCTTTATATTTTTACTTTAACTTTTATAGACTTATATAAAAAAAGCTTTAATTTATAAAAGCTAATTTACTTAGTATTAATTTCTCTATTTTTAAGTGTAACTAAAAGTTTACCTTAGACTAGTAAAAACTATTCTTTATTATTAATTAGTATAGAAATAAATAAACTTCAGTAAAATACTTTATTAGATATTATACGGAAAGTCTAGGTTTTTTAAAATTAAGTCGAGAATAATGTTAAATAGAGATCGAGGATTATATAATATTCTATAATACTAAAGGTATATTTTAATTAGAAGATATATTAGATAGCATTAAGTTTACTTTTTTATTTAAAATAGATTTATAAATAAAACTAGCTAGCTTTCTTTATATTTCTAATAATACTTCTTAGAATACTTAAAAAATATTATTTATTAATTATAAAGCTTAATAAGTAAAATAAAGCTTCTTTTTAAATAACAAATAGTTCTATAATATTAATATTATAGTTTTCTTATATTATTATAGTAGAAACTATTAACTTAACCTTATAGTAAACTAACTAAATAGCTATATATATTACTTAGATTCCTTATAAGGAAGTTTTAGTAATTATAATATTATTAAAGAAATTAATAATTTCTAAGAGTTTTATAGAAGAGCGAGTATATCTAAAGATATATTTTACCTCTTATAAATTAATACTTATATAATCCCTATAGAATAATAATAAAATAAGTATTTATATAGCTTAAGAGTTATTAAATAATTAAAAGCTTTTATTTATAATAGAGTTTTAAACCCGCTTGACGTAGTGGTTTAACGTCTGGCTAGCTCTTACTGTCACGGTAAGAACAGTAGGTTCGAATCCTACAGCGGGCAAGCGCGACCGGTAGGCACGTATGTGCCTTCCGATTACGTAAACCAAATATGGCAACCGCCACCAGCTGTCGGCACCTGCCGTTAGCCGTTAACAGCTAGCGACTATTAATAGCTAATAATAGTTGCCACCAGCTAGCTAGTATTGGTGTCACGTGACTGCGATCCTTAAAAAGTAACTACGACAGATATAGGCCTGTACTTTCCCTTTATATAATATACTTTCCGCATTTATCAGCCATCGTATTAACTAACCGCGTTTGCTGCCTGAGGTTTTCTCCGTTTAACGGTTCCTCAGAACCAGTAGTATCTATAGGGTAAATGAGGCAAGAGCTGATAACTAGGTGCAATAGGGTAAATAAGGCAAGAGCCAACTACCGGGTATAGCTTCCTTTAAAGGGTTCCCGAGAGGCATGTGATTAAATAGATCAAAAACCTTCAATACAACCTCATAATAGAGTTTTAAATATTTAGGAAAGTCTTTAGTATATAGAGAATTATTATTATAATAATTCTAAAATTAGCTTTTTTATTTATAGATAGTAGTCATAGATTAATAAAGTATTTAGGTTTTATTAATCTAATTATAGTAACTATTTATCCTATCTAGTTAGTATAAAGTAGTTTTACTAGGGTTATAGTAATTACTTATTACTAGACTTTATACTAATCGATTTCTTTGAATATAATTAGGATGTATAGATCTATATATTAAATAAAAAAGTAACTAGGTTATTTCTAGTTTCTATAGAATAAGTATAAGTTAATATTACTCTACAAATTCTTAGATATAGAACCCTAAAGCTAAAAACTCCTGAATTATAGATATTACTGTAATAATAATAAGTTTTATATAAGATTATTAGTAAACCTAGGATTTTAAAAACTACTAGCTAGTAGTATAGCGAAAAGCTAGAGTATTAAGAAATTATAAAATAATCCTTAAAGATACCTAAGTTATTTACTAGTTAAGTAATATTAGTAGTTATCTCTATAAGTTATAGTTTACTTCTATAACCTAATTACCTTTTTAGGTTAGACTTTATAATTATAAGAATATACTTGAAGGACTATTTTATTAATTAGTAAGTAGATTAGTAGTAGTAGACTTTATAAAATACTTTTATAGGTCTACTAATTATACTTTTTTATACTTAACTATATAGGAAAAATAGTTTTATTTTATTTAAAAACTTAAATAAGATTAATTATAAGTTAACAATAATAATTAATAGTACCTCGAGAGCTTTTATATTTAAGAGGATTTTTAATAATTACTATATTCTAATTAGAGAGAACTTTAATATTATAGATAAGTTATTAAGTTTATCTTATAAGGGCTTTGAATAAACCTAAAAGGAATATTATAATAAAACTAGGTTTATAAATAGCTATAAATATATATTACAAGTAAGTTTATAGTAATCCTAAGTATAAATAAGGTAGTTTATAGTTTATAAGTAAAAGAATTAACTTCTCTTCTTCTAGTATTTCAAGACCTACTATTTTAGATTACTTTAATTCTTAGATTATAGATCTACGAATATATTACTTTTTTTATAAAATATTCTTCGAATATCTTCTGTTTATTTTTGCCTTTTCTACGAAATCACGTATATGTAGTATACGTGAAGCTTTTTCAAGTATTATAGCTAGGAGTAATTAGCTGGTTTTAGTTAGTTCCACCTTTTCAGCTATAACCTATTTTAGTATATTCTGTAGTATTTATAATTCTTAACTATTTAAATTCTTAAGAAATACTTAAGAGGACTTTATTCTCTAAAATTATTGGTATATTTTATATTTTAAATAATTGTAAAGGTTTTTTTTTTAGTTATTTTATAATAGAAGAAAAGAAATATTATTTACATAAAAAAGAATATAAATAGTTAAATGTTTATTTTTAAATAGATAAGGCTTTTCTAGGTATGATTAGAAAC
The DNA here is from genome assembly GCA_004367215.1 of Colletotrichum trifolii. Lineage (NCBI taxonomy): Eukaryota > Fungi > Ascomycota > Sordariomycetes > Glomerellales > Glomerellaceae > Colletotrichum > Colletotrichum trifolii. Next base: position 8,355 of record RYZW01001963.1, read on the forward strand.
TTAATAATTTGAGTATAGTATAAAAGGTTTGATACTTAAAAAAGATGTATTTTGAAACTTATAAAAAGTGTTCCTCAATCCTATATAATACTTTATAATTTTAAGTTTATCTATTACTTGAACTATTATTAGAGATTTATTAAGGTTTTCTATAGTATTTAGAAATGTATTGATAATATTGAACATAAACTTTGATTATTAGATTCTATTATAATTATTATAGCTACTTGAAATATTTAGGTAGCTAGTATTGTTTTATATATAGTTTATAGTAGATTAACTAGTTATATATCCCTATATATATTAATCCTTACTTTATATTATTCTAAGAAATCCTTTAGATTTAGTTTTTAAGTAAAGATGTATTTAAAAAGAAAAGATTTAGTTTGTATGTTTTAGTAATCGATTTGTTATTAGGTACGTTTCTTTTTTAACTCTATAATTTCAGTTCTTGTTATTTTAATAAAAGACTTTTATAGTAACTCTAGCAGGTTAGTAATGTTTTTCTAAGTTTTTAGCAGTATAACTAGTTATTTAAAATATATTTCAATTTTAGTGGGAGGATCTCTGTTCTTTAATACTATATTTTAAATAATAAGGAAAGCTGTTAATAGGTTAAGACTATTTTTATCTAGTTTGTACTACTAATTAGGTAAATAAGTATTAGCGAGACTATTTTATTTATATCTTAAGAAATATAAAATATTACTATTATACTTTTTTAAAAGTATTATATAGTTATTAATGGTAATTTATAGTTTAATTTACGATTATTGTTTATTCTTATCTTATTAGTTAGGTTCCTTAGTAGTTAAAGATCTCCTTTTAGTTAGTTAAAGTTTAGAGTTATGTTTAAGTCTACCCCGAATTCACTAAATAGGGGTTTTACAGTAATCCTATTTATATTTAGTTAAAGTAAGTATCCCTTTTTAGCTAGCTAGATTCTTGATTTCAAATATATAATTTAGTTTTCTTGTTATTAGTATGTTTTTTAAACTCTGATTTTTAGTTAGAATTATTATATCTAGTTACTATGAATTAGAAGTTTAGACAAGGTTTATTAATTTAGGTAGTAGTTTAGGTATAATTAAACTTTTCTTATTAGTTTTTAAGATTAAATCTAGGTTTAGTTTAATATTTTAGGTTATCTCTAGTATTAATAGGATTAGTAGTAGAAAAGAGGTTTTTCTATTAGGTATTCTTACTAGTCTTAAGTTTCTAAGTATTTTAAGAATAAAGTCATTTTTTAGTAATTAATTTAATTAGTAATTTTTCAATTCTTTTCATTAACATTCTATATAAGTTTTATTTTAAGTAAAATCTTATTTTATTGAATTTGATATTTTAAGTAATAATTACGTTTCAAAAAATAAAGATTTAGATTCTATAAAAGCTGTAAGTTTTTAGAATATAGCTTACGAAGTACCTAATATATCTTTTTAGTTTAATTTTAAATAATACTTTCAAAGTATTCTATTTATAATATTTCATAAATAGCTCTACTTAATAATTATAAGTATAAATCTATCCCTAGTAGACTTATAAGTCCTAACAAAAGCTTAGAATATACTTTAGTGTTTATTCATAAAAGTATAACTTATACTAAATCTCTTTAATTTTATATAGTAATCTCTGGTCATATCGAATATTTAGAGATTTATTATATGTTATAGCTACTATTTGAATTAATTCTACTTATAACTTAGGTAGTTGTCTTATAGTTTCTTATATTTCTATCTTTGAAGTAATTAATCCTTTTCTAGTATATCTATTTAGTTTAATTGATTTTTAGTATGAGAAAGAGAAAGCTTAAAATCAATCCTTTATTCTATTATTTGTCTTTAATAACTGGTTTCTCTATTAATTACTATTATTATTCTTTTAAAGTTTTATTAAATCTTATAAATTAAAAGGTTTCTCTATTTTTATATTTATAAATTGAATATTATTAATACTTAGAAGATTAAATTATAAGTTCTATTAAGTAGTATAGATATAAGGAGTAGGTTTGAGAATCTTTCTTTAATAATAAATATTTAGGAGTTACTTATATATATTTTAGGAAAGTTAAATAAATCTTAAGTAATATAAGAAAATAAGTAAACTAAGTATAATTCTAAAGTTTATTTAGAGACTAATATATTAAGAATAGGTTATTATATAATAAGAGTAATCTGGTTATTCTAGTCTTATAACTTTTATTTTCTAAATATTAAAACCTAAATACTAAAGAGTATTCTATCTAAAGTATTTTATTCACAAATACTATATATAACTATTATTAGGTTTTAATTCTAAGAAAGTTATTTTAAAATAAAATTAAGAAAATAGAATATTGAGAAATTTTGAGATAATACTAAAAATACTTAAATAGATTATAAGATAGTTTAAAATAGATTTGTATTTAAGGAAAATAAAATTATATTTTCTAAGTAATCATTTTATGAAAATAGAGTATTTGATTAAACAAAATCTAAGAATATAATTTAGACCTATGTGTTGGATTTCAGTTCTATTAAGAATCAGAGTTTCTAAGATAATATTAATATAGAAGTTCTTAATTTAAGTAATATTATTTAATATTACATCTAGTATATTCTTCTTATTTAGACTATTAAAAGTCTTTTTAATAGTTCTTTTATTTTACTTCACTATAAAAGGGCTAACTGAATTATCTTAAATTAAATCTACTCTTTTATTTAGTTTAAAAGATTTCTTCTTAAAAGAGTCTATTAAGTTAATAATATAAACTACTTTATAGCTATCTAAAACTATATTTTTTAAAAGTATATTAAGCTTTTCAATAGTTAAGAAGATGTTTGGGGGGACTATAGTTAATTCTTTAAGAAGAGTAAAATTGATACTTGTATATATTAAATTAGAAAAGTAATAGTTACTACTAAATCTATTACTTAAAGAAATCATTTTAGCTTTTGAAGTATCTAAAAATACTTCTTTAGTTTTATTAGTATACCTTTTAAAGTTAAGCTATTTTTCTTTAGTTAGTTTCTAGTATAAAGTATAAAGTTCAGAGTTATTTACTTTATTTATAATACTATTTTAAATAGTGACTATTATATAAGTATTAGGGAATCTTATACATAAATTAATAACAGTATACTTAATATGCTTCTCATCTTCTAAGAAGTAAAGGTAATTTCTAAGATTATATAGGTATTTTAGTTTAGTATAAAATATATTTGATTTTCCTGTAAGAATAGTTAATATAGATAGTATTTTATTATGGTTTTTATTAGATTTTTATTAGTATGAGATAGAGCTATAAAGACTTCTTCATATTCAGTTAGAATCCTAATATAAAGGTTTAGAGTTTCTTTTTTAAGAATGTTCTCATACTAAATTATAGCTTAACTAGATAAAATATATTAAGTAAATATTTAAAACTATTCTTCAATTATAAGAGTTCTCTAGATTTTAGGGATCTAATATATAACTACTTAGAAATAAATAATACATTACTTATTATACTATACTAGACTAGAAATATTTCAATTAGTTTTTTCAAGAATTCTTTTATATTTAATTCTAATTTATTATTATAAAACTCAATTATTCTATGTATATTGAGTTTTAAGAATTCTTAGAAAAGCTTAAAAAGACATTTTGGTAACATTAAGGAGTTCTATTTAAATAAGTATTAAAAACCTATTATTAATAGTAGTACTAACTTATATTCAAATTATATGGTACTATTCCTTTATTTCTTTATAGTTAAAATCTCAAATTCCTTAAAACTTAAGATTTAGTTTATAAGACTTAAACATGTCTTTAGTTTTAAGAATATAGAGTACAGTATTTATTCTTTGCCTATTCAAGCTATTTATTAATGTTAAGTAAATTAATTAACTTTAAAACATTAAAGTTAGGTTAAATATCTAGATTAATATATTTCCAGATTTCTTAACTAGTTATATAGAACTATAGTATAATATATTCAGAGTTAGAATTAGAGCTATTCAATAGGTTTACTATTTAATTAAAGTTATTAGTAATCAAGTATATTAGTTGTAAGTGATTTATCAAAGAACTAATAAGATAGATTGAAAAAGATTTCTATTATATTAATTAATTATAAGTAGTTCAGAGATAATTAAGTATTATTAGGTTCATAATTGTAGTAGATAGATAATATAGTTTGGTTGTATTGATATAAATTAATAAAAAGTACATTTTATCTAAAGTAGAATAAGCTATTTCAATATATATAAATAGGGTAGTTGTACTTTGTATAAACTAGTAGAACTATATAGTAGCCAACTTACGATTTCTATATAAATCCCATGAGACTTAGTTTAGCTTTATCAATAAATAACTTTAATATATTAAATATAGCTAATATATAAATAATACTTATATAGACATAGATATTTCTAGTATAGCTAGATAACTTTTAAAACCTTTATAATTATAATATTATAATACCCTAAAGTATCTGATACCTAGTATTATAGTAAGGTATTGATATTAAAGTATTATCTAATTAATATTTAGTTTCCAAATTATGAGCTTAGTAGAGTAATTTATAAGATAACTTAATGATTTCCTTTTGAATATCTATAGAATATTTGTTAATTATAATATTGAATAAAATCTATTAAAGCCTAGCCTAATATACTAATACTTATAGTTAGAATAGGTATAGTTAGATATTTCTATATTTATCCTATAATTATTTTTATAAATAACTATATAGATTTCAAGGAGACTTTAGTTCTATTATAAAGATTTTAGAAAAATAATAGATTATAGAATACCTAGCTTTTATATCTTAAAATAAGCATTTTATTTTATTCTATTTTTAAGAAGTTTAAGAATCTTTTTAACTTTATAACTTGAATAGTTATTTTTAGTTATATATATTAAGCCTTAGTCTTAATAAAGCTTTCCCTAACTATTATTACGAGATTTCATACTATTATAGGATTAAATACTAGAACTAGGGGTATAACTATCTATAATAATGAATAGGTTTACTACTATTTTAACTAGTTATAAACTAGTATTAGTATAAATACTATTATTAGGTAAAGTTTATACTAAAATCTATATATAAAGTAAAGAGCTTGGATATTATTCGAGGTATAAAGTAAAGGTAACTAGATTAATATAATTTCCTAAAAGTCTATAGTTATAGACTTTTTGAACTATTTTAAAATATGTTTCAATAAATGACCTATAGAAATATAATAACTTAGTAATATATATATAATCTACTATTCTTAGGAAAACTTTATTAACTATAGAACTAAATTAATATAGTAGTTATATTAAAAGTCTTCAATCTATTTAAAGTTATATACTTTTTAAAAACCCTATAAAAGAAACTCTATTTAATAGTTAGCTTTTGTTAGAGTTTTAGCATAGTCTATTACTCTATTTAGAGTTATAGCTAAGTCTATATTAACTCTATATTCTATTTCTCTATATAAAAAGTATTAAAAAACTTAAGTAGTCTCTAAATACTCTTATAACTTTATATGTTCTATTTATTCTAGAAAACTAAGTTTTAGAGTTTAGGTTTTATAATTTATATTAATTATACTCTAAATTAATTAAACTTGAATATTAGAATATTTAATATTTAAGTTTTTAGTAGCCTATATATCTCGGAGCTCTGAATATTCCGTATAATATAAAGTTAACTTTTCTAAAGATAAACTCTATTTTAGTTATATAAATAGTAAAGTTCCCTATTTCTATAGAATCCGAACTTCCTATTATTATTACTATTTCTACTAATACTAGTACTATTTTCAGATATTACTTTAAACTGATTATTCTTCTATAGTTAATACTAATATTATTCTTTTAATTTTATACTAGTATTCTAGTATTAGTTTAATAAATTATAAGCCTAGTTTCTATTTACTTCTATTTAACTAACTTTTAGTATTTAACCTGAAACCTATTTATTCTTTAACTTCTTTCGAAAAACTTCTTTCGAGAACTTTTCTCTCTTTTAAATAATATCTTTATGATTCTCGAAACTTTCTCTCTCTTTCTATGACTATTATATAGCTAATTAGACTAAAAGACTATAAAGAGATTATACTAGTTAGGGTAGTAGGCTTATTATTAAGCTAGTAAAAGAGATAGTTAAGTAGTAGAAGCTAAGAATCTTATTTATATTTAGAAGTCTTCTAAGACTTTTATAAACTATTTCTATAAGTTGTTTCCTAGAGATTTTATAAACTAGGAAGCTTATAAATTATTTCCTAGAAATGTTATAAACTAGGAAGCTAGAAGTCGTCTCCTAGAAACCTTATAAACTAGGAATATGTTAAGGTTAACCTAGATCTTTATAAATTAGAGTTATAGTTACTAAAAAACTATAAAAAGATATCTCTTACGAGATTTAAATGCTAGCTTTAAAGTATTAATCTTTAATGATTTAACTATTAAGCTATTATTTTCGTTAATTTATTAATTAATGATTTATTTACTAGAGTTAATCCCTAAATATCTTAATTCTATTTATAGAATCTAGATTAAGTCTTTTTTAAATACTTACTTTACTTATTAAAGCTATTTTTGAAGATAATAGGTGACTCTAAGGTAATTTTTATTCCTAAGTCAAAAAGAACTTAGAATTATAGTATTTAGTCTATTCGTATAAAACTTTTACTTATTAGTATAAGTATCTATATTAACTTAATTAAGCCTATTTCTATAAATAATATTAATAAATATAACAAAACTTTAAATTATATTTAGTTAAACTATAAAGATAGTTTTTTAAGAGTTATTAGGAATAATTTAGATATTTATATAGTATTTAACTATTAGAAGCTAGTTGTAAGAGGTATTTTAGTAATACTTTAATAGTTGTGATAAATAAATAATATAGTATATAGTCTGAAAGTAGGTTGTTGAAAGGTATGTCTTTTTCTAACTAGAATGAAGTGTTTAAATACGTTTAAATAGAATGGTAATATCTTATATAAGCTACTAGAGTTAAATAGTAGCTAGTAGAGTCGTATAGTAGCCTTAGTACTATATATATTCTCATATACCCCCCTAGTAGTAGAGCTACTAGAGATACCTTTATATTATTTAACTAATATACTAAATAAATAAACTAGGATAAATAGTTCCTAAAATAGATCTTCTAGTACTTAAATAAAAGAAATTAATAAAATTATTATGATTTATTATATATTTAATTATTTTTATTAAGTATTAGTAAAAGTAATTAGTCAGCTCCTTCTAAAATCGCTAGTAATTTAATTTTTATATATACTATAAATAAAATTATTTATCAATTTTCAACCTACTAGATTTCTTTCTTCTCCTCTATATTAATATTTTCAATAGTCACTCTCCTACCTATAAATAGTATATTTCTAGTAA
>RYZW01001964.1:0-10720 GCA_004367215.1 Colletotrichum trifolii
ACTCTAACTCTACTTAAGTCCCGATAACTATACCTAAAATATCAAGTACTAGTAGGTTACTAGTAAGCCCCTAGTACTACTTTTAAATAGACTTTTTACGCCTTTTACAAAAACCTCTCTTTTACTCCTTAGTTCTAAATAAATAGTATTTACGCTCCCTATAGCTAAATTATAACCTAGGCCTAGCTCTTTATAGTTTACACTATTTAAACCTCAAGCACTAGCACTATTTCCCTAAACTTTATTCTACTAAAACTACTTAAATAAATAACTTATAAAAAAAATAAAGCTTTTTAAAAATATATATAAAATATACTAAACTCTATTTTCTTATAATATATAATCAATATAAGTATTATATTACTAAAAGATAATTAAGTTAGAAATATATATTATATTAAATTTCTATATCTTTATAATCAGAATTATTAACTATACTATACTATAAGTATTAGTAATACTAGACTATATATTATATACTATTATACTTAGGCTATATACTTCTAAATATATATAGTATACATAACTATATACTTATATATATATATATATAGTATATATAGCTATATAGCTATATATATATATATATATATATATATAGTATATATAGTTACATACCTCTATATATATAATATATATATAATATATATATAATTATATATATTTTATACTTTATCAATAATATCTATTACTAGTAATAACCTAGTATAATAATAATTAGTAAATAATTACTATACTATAGATCTAGAGTTTTATATAGCTATATATAGCTATATATAGCTATATAATATATTGATAATAATAATAAATACTAGAATCCTTATACCTATATAAGTGAGATTATATATAATATATAATTATCCCTACTAGATAAACTAATACTAATAAATAATTAACTCTTCTAATTATTACTATTATACTATAAATTAGTAAGGCTTTTTATATTAGAGAAAGTAATTATAAACCTTATATTGAAAGTCTATATAAAGTAAAAGATTATAAGTATTAACTTGGATATTTTAGACTTTCTCTACTTTAAAATCTTACTAAAAACCTCTAAATTATATATTGACTTTTTTATAGAAACTATTAGTAAAAGGTTAATCATATACTTTTAATATAGCTTGGCTAAAAGTACTTTATAAAATAATGCTAAGAGAGTTAACTTTATTTTTTTTTCTAACAGATAGAAAGTAATTAGTAAATATAATAACTACTTTAAAGTATTACTAGATTCTTATAATATATATGATTTATAGTATCTTATACTTCATATATTTAAGAAACTTATATAGTTTCTCGAAAACCCTTCTTCTTTCCTTTTTTTTAGCAAGACTATTTCATTTCCCTCTCCTTTTTCTTATTAATATGATAGAATTAAGCTTTAATATAATAATATCTTAGATAATTCCAAGTAGCAATAAAATAATCCCGGAGAAGCTTAAACTATGTATTAATATATATTTATTTAGTAAATCCTTCAAAATCTACTATAATAGCTTTATAGAAGTAAACTTTGAAGCTATTAATATCTATATAGTATTTTATATCTACTAATAAAATTATGTTAAACTCTATAGCTTTATTTTGTTTAACTATTTTAGAATGGATTTTAATTTATAATTTATATTAATATAGTAATTTAGTAATAACTATATATTATAGGCTACGTTTAACTAGTTAAGTTTAGTTTTACCCGAGTTCTAACTACTATACCTAAGAAACTTAGTATTAGTAGATTACTATTAAGCTTTTAGTATAACTTTTAAATAGACTTTTTATACTTTTCATAAGAATTTCTCTTTTATTTTTAAGTTCTAAATAAATAGTATTTATACTCTTTTTTAGCTGAATTATAACTTAAGCCTAGCTTTTTATATTATCAGTAACTATATACTAATAGTATACACTACTACGCATAGTTAGTATACCTCTATATATATATAATACATTATTAGTTTATCTAGAAGGTAACGCACGCTATATATAATCTCGTTATACAGGTATAAAAGGGTTCTAGTATTCGTTATTATTATTGTTATGTTATATACTTACACATAGGTATATAAGGCTCTAGATTTATAGTATAGTAGTTACTTACTAACTACTACAGCATAAAGCTACGGCTAGTAATAAGTATTACTAGGGGGGTATATGAAATATATAGCTATATAAGTTAACAATCTAATTGTAGACTTCTAAAAAGTATTTACTTACTATACTAGACCATAGTCCTCTAGTAAATCTAACCTATACTTATCTTATCGTTATCTTTTTACGGCTAGCTATATAGATTTCAGGGAGATTTTAGTTCTATTCTAAAGGTTATAGAAGAGTAATAGATTATAGAATACTTAGCTTTTATATCTTAAAGTAAGTATTCTATTTTATTACGTTTCAAAAAGTTTAACAAGGTTCCTAACCTTGTAATTTCAGTAGTTATTTTTAGCTATATGTTTTAGGGTTTAATTCTAATAAGTTTTCTTTGACTATTACTACGAAGTTTCTATTATCATAAAGTTAAATATTAGAACTAGAGGTATAATTATCTATAGTAATAAGTAATCATATCATTATTTTAACTAGTCATAAGCTAGTATTAGTATAAATACTATTATTAAGTAAGATCTATAGTTAAACCTTTTTATAAGGTAAAGAACTTAAATACTATTCTAGTTATAAAGAAAAAGTAACTAAATAGTAAATCTAGCTTATATCTATTAAAGTCGTCTTTGAGTAAATATAGTAGTTAAGTGTTTCCTAATAAAGTAGTAAGCTAGAGGTTTTCATGTTATTAAATACATGTATAAAGAAATATCAATCTTTACTAAAATAACTGTTAGGTTTACTAAAGCTACTAGTAATATAACTACTAAGACTATATTAATCTTTAATAAGCTTATTACTAATTATTTATAATCCCCCATTTTAGAAACTAATAACATTAAAACTAGTAATTTAGTAGGGTTAGTAAGTCCTTATATATATATTAGCTTTGAGATACTACTAATAACTTATATTATAAAGTTACTCATCATATTTATTCTTATTTTATTCTTTATAGAATAAAGAATAACATTTTAGTATTATTGTTATAGTTTCCTTGAAATAGCTAATTATACTATCCTTAACATTATATAGAATAAGGTTTCTAAGATTTATTCATCAATATTAATATAAGTAATATCTATTTTAGTAATAGCTATATCTTAGCTAATACGTAAATAATACTAAACTAATAAGATTATAGTAATAGGATTATTTTGAAATTCTACTTTTTAGTAAATCTTTTACTACTTACTCTACAATAAATAAAGTTACTATGAATCTAGATAGGAAAAAAAGCCTTATTATTTAATAATATAGAAACTAGGAAGGATAGGTTATCTATTAAGTTTTATATCTTTCTAGTCTTATCTATTACTATCAAAATGTTAGGCTTTAGGTATTTACCCTATAGTAGTACTCGACTTAACGTTAAATATTGTCTCGTATATTCTACTTCGTTCTTTTTATAGGGTACTTGCTAGTAACTAACTTTTATATTCATAATTACTTACACGAGGCCTATATACTAGAATCTTCTAATAATTACTAATTAGAATATTCTAGAACTAAGCATAGTACTATAAAAGAAAGCCTCTTTGCCATCTTTTAGTATATATTTAAAGAAACCAACTACAATATTCTTTTACTAAATATAACTATTTTTCACTTTTTTATTCTATATCCTCTTTCCCTAAAAATATTGAGTAAATATAACTTTAATATAAGATATCACTTACTAGACATAAACTACCTACCTACTTACTTTTTCATAAATTATAAATCTAGGGTTTTATTTATTTTATCGAATTTCAAAATCTACTTTATCGAATTCAGCAAAACTCAATAAGCGAATTATCTAATATATCTTGAAAAATTTCAACCATTTATATTAATTAATACGATACTCACTATCGTAATATTAATACATTTCTTTATCCGAGACTTCTATTTTCAACTTTATAGTAGGCCTAGAATTACTATTTCGATATTATGCTACTATTGTTATAGGATACTTCTTTAATATATTCGACTTGTTCAAAACGAAATTAATATTTTAATAAATCGAATTCCTAATGTTCTATTCTAGTAATATTACTAGTATTATTTAGTAGCATTTTTAGCTTTTGATAATCCGATTTACTCTATTAGTAATACTACTTAGCTATCAAGTAGTATTTAGGCTTTTTTACTAATCTTTTATATTAGTAAATTACTACTTAGATATCAAATAGTATTTAAGCCTATTTTAGCTAAGAATCTTAGCTATTTACAGAGCCTTTTACCTATTTACTTCGCTATATTTATAGCTATAGCTAATACTATTCAAACTATTACAAGCTATTTAATACCTAAAAAACCAAAGCCTATAAAGACTAAAAACTAGTTTACCTAAATTTACTCCCTAGAACTCTGTTTTAAACTTTTAAATTTATTTAACTTATTTGAAAACTAAAAAGCCTATGAAAATATATCAGAATCATAGAAAGTTCAAGCTCTATTATTTATTCGATAAAATATCTTTTGAACTTTATTCTTAATTCTCAAGACTTTTATATTGTTATAACTGATTTAAAAGCTAGTTATAAGAATGCTAGTCCTATTTCTTATTAATAGCAATATCTCGAGTTTTATACTATAAAACTCGAAAATTATAGCTCTATTACTAAGTTAATTAGTACTTTTAAAAGCTACTTATCTGAACTAGCTAATATGGGTACTAGTATTAATAATATTACTCAAAACAATATTTTTGTAGTAGCTTTATAGTACTCTTTTCCTATATAGTTAGAATAGTAAAGGTTTTATTTAAAACTAAAAAAGCCTTATACTTTTTAGGCTTTTACAGCTAATATTCTAGATAGAAACTATAGGGAAATTAATACTCCTATACAAAATAGCTTTACTAGAAAGCCTTCGAAAAAGAATACTATACTTAACCCTTCTGAAAAACCGGAAAAATCTAAAAATGGATTTAAAACCCCTATTTATAGTACTTAAACGAGTACTAAAGAAAGTAAATTCTACCAAAAAGATTATTCAAAAGATTCAAAGCTTTCTATAAGCTACCTAAAACCTACCGCTGAAACTTTTATAACTTCTATAATTTTAGTTATTATAATTAAAGCAAACCTTAAGCCTCTATATATAAAGTTTTTATAGTACTTATAAGTATGATGTATTTAGAAAAGTTATTAATAAGTACTAAAAAGCCTTCTAAGTCTATAATACATTAACTTAATAAAAATTATTAGTTTTATAACATAGACCCTACTATTCATATAGCTAATAGTTTTCAACGTCTTAGTAAAATAGATATTTCACAGAACCTAGCCCCTATTCTTATGAATAGGGGTCCTGTAAATCCTTCTAGTATAAGTATTATAGAACTACATACTTATAATAAGGGTTCTATAAATACTATAAAACTCACCAATATTTTTTATATTCCAGAATTTCTAATTAATACTTTTTCTAGAGTATATTACTATAAGAAAAACAATTATATCAGGAATAATATCTTATATAGTACTAAAAACAACCTATCAATAGCTCCTAATTCATATTATAAGTTCTATTTATCTATAACTGAAAAGCCTATAGAGCTTTTACTTATTAACAATTACTATAATTCTTATTCCATTTATAAAGTATAGAAGGAAATATTCTAAGAATTCACTATAAATATTATACCTACACTAAAAATTACTAGATTTATAGATAATACTAATTATAGTTTAGTAAGGTATATAGTATCTACTAGCTATAGTATAGAACTTTCTGAAAGTTTAGTTAATTTATCTACTATATTATAGAGCTTTTCCTAATTTTCAAAAGCTCTATAGTAGATTTCAAGGCTTTTATAGTTAATAACACTTCTATTAATATAGAAATACTAACTTTTACTATAGAGTAATATTATTACCTAGAGTATCCTAATTATCTTTCTTTAGCTAGAATAGCTATAGTTATAGAGAAAATACGTATAAATTAGTTAGAAAAAACTAGTTTTCAGTACCTTAACTATATTAAAAGCAAAATAGTTAGGTAATAGTTAGAAATTAGCTATAATAAAGCTATAGAACTACTTTATCAAATCTATATTAATTCGATTAAAGTAAGCCTTACTAGTAATACTAGGAATATCTTTATACTAGCAACTATTCCTCCTATAAGGCTATAGATTTTATAACTAAAAAAGAAGATATTTTCAATTATATTATAGCCTAATTAGAATTCTATAAGACTTAAATAGGGCGTTACCCTAAAGCTCTATACCTTAATGATAACTAAAAGTTTAACCCTAAACTTTTAGAAGGTTATACTAAAAAGGGGTATTATTCTAGAGATTTCAGTACCCTATACTTCTAAACAAAATAGTGTTATAGAGCGTATCAATAAGGTTTTAAGCGAAGGAACCTATACTATTTTAATTATTAGAAAAACTACTCCTCTATATTCAGGATACTATTGTACTTATAGTAGTTATATTAGTTAATTTAACTATTATAATAAGATTTTTAATTACCTCTTTATAGATTTTACTAGATTATTCCCTTCTTAAAAGAAATAATAAGCTCAATTTGGAAACTCTCAAGCTTATAGGTAGTAACGCTTTAGTATACTACTTTTCTGAAAAATGCAAAAATAGTAGTAAATTTTCTATTTTATACAAAAAGCTTATTTATTATATCTTATAAAGATACTTCTGAAATCATAATTCATTGTATACTAATAAGACCTTATAAGTCTAAGTTAGCTTTTGTAATTTATCTTAAATCTACCAATTCCATAGTAAGGGGAGTATTTCTTATTATTTCAGACTCTGGTATTAATAATTTAAAGCTTATTAAAATAATTATAGAAACCTTATTTCCTATAAAGTCTTCTATATTTTATACTTCTATTACTTATTTAGAGTCTTAGATATTAAAATAAACTCTAAATAGTATTGAAAGAGATAATCAGCTTAAGGTTATCTATACTAAGATTAGCTAGGTAATTAATCGAGGGGGTTTTAAGGTTGTTTCTACTAAATAGCTTTTAAATATAAGTCATACGAAAGAACCTATAGTTATAAAATAGGCTTTGAAGTATAAGTTTAATTTAGATAGGACTATTAATAAATATAGGACCTTTTTAGTAGCTAAAGACCTTTAGTAAAAATATAGTATAAATTGTTTCTAGATTTCTACTATACGTTCTAATCTATTCATCTTTAAAGCTTTTTTAGTGATAGTTATAGTTTAAAACTAGCAAATCTACTATATTAATATAATTAGAGCTTTCTTATATAGGGATTTAGAAGAAGAGATTTATATTAAAATCTCTTGATTACGTTTTATTAAAGCTTTCGAACGTTTTTCTAATTTAAATATTATAGGGTTTAACTTTAATTTGAAATAGGTTTTATTACTATTTAAAGCTCTACATAGATTTCAATAGAGCTCTAGAAAGTAGTAAAAGAAGATTCAAAAAGTCTTTAAGGATCTAGGGTTTTTACTTTAAAAATCTAATAAAACTTATTATTATAATAATAGCCCTAATAATCCTATTTATCTAGTTATTTATATATATGGTTTTGTTATTTTCGGACAAAGTCTATGTACTATATTTAAATTTGAATCCTTTTTATAAAGATTTATTAAAACAGAGGGTTTAGCGCGGATATCTTATGTTTTAGGGTTTAGTATTACTTGAAATCGAGCTTAAGAAATTATATAGATATCTTGAATCTACTATGTTAAGTAGTTATTATCTAAGAGTAATTTAATTACTATAAAGTCTTCTGAATTCCCTATAAATCCTAAAGTCTTAAAAGATTTATCTTTTATAGAAATGAACCCTAAATATAGCCCTAAAAGAATCTATTCTAGTAGTATCAGTACCTAGTCAGTAGTGTTATGTATATTATAGTTATAGTTAGACTTAATATAGTTTTCTTAGTAGTTTATATTAGTAGGTTGCTATATAGACTTACTCAAAACACTAAATATAGTTATAGGTATATTTAAATACTAAACTATTACTATTAATCTAATACTTATTTATAGAGAAGGCGTTATAATAAATTTAGTAAACTATACTAATTTAGACTAGGCTAGCTACTATAATATTTAAAGACTTACTAGTATTATAAGCTATACCTAGCTAGTTAATTCGAGATCTACTTAAATCCCAATTACTATACCTAAGAAGCTAGGTATTAGTAAACTACTAGTAAGTCCCTAGTATGACCTTAAGATAGATTTTTAATATTTTTCGCGAGAATTACTCTTTTATTTTTTATTTTTGAATAAATCGTATTTATACCTTTTTTAAACTAAATTATAACTTAAACCTAGTTTTTATATATTTAAAACTTAGATTTGTTTTCTATATAAGTACGACTAGGTTAAGTATAGTTCTTTACTAATTAAGAGAAGATACTAACTAATAGAATATTATTCCTAAGTATAAGAAATATTAGGTTAAGTATAATTCTTTATTAAATAAAGAGATTAGGGTAAAGTATTATTCTTTATTAACTATAGTCCCTAAGATATTATTAGTAGAGTATAGTTCTTAATAAAGATTTATAATTAGGTATTAAAGCTAATTATTATATTATTATAAGATAGAGAGAATTATTACCCCCTAAGAGATTCTTATAGCTAGTATTATTATAGAAGAGTTTTTATTATAGTATTTGAGTATAGTTATTAGTTTATTTTATAAGCAAATTATAGTATTAAATATTAAATTAGTAGTAAAAGAATTAGAATCCTCTTTTAGTATTATTACTATTCCGTTTGAGTTTATTTATATAATTTCTATTCTTTGAAAGAAGCTTTTCTTTTTCTTGATAAGATTTTAAATAGAAGAAAACAATATAATACTAAGGTTGATTAGATAAGGAGAAAGTTAAAAATTGATTAGGATTTCCTTAAAATAAATAAGTAGAGGTAGTATTTAGTTTATTCTTACTTAGATTCTAGAGTCTAATAAATAATAGAAACTTTCTTTATAAATAATTAGAAAATTGGGAGAAAGCTAAACTCCCTAAGGTTTTATAGTTTATTTGGATTATATTTACTTAAATCTTAATATTTAGTCCTAAGTTATTATTTAACTATAATCTTTAGGAAGGGCCGATAGCTTGCTCTCTACTGCGACTATTAGTAGATATATTACCCCCTAAAATAAAACTTTAGCCCTCCTACCCCCCCCTACTAACTATTATAGCTAGCTCCTAGTTAATCTGGGGCCGAACTCCTCGCGGCTATAGTAGCTAGTATACCCGCCCTATGTTAACTAACCCTATAACCTTAGTAGTTACTTTTAGCCTCTATAAACTATTACTACCAGGTCTTCTACTACTATAGGGTTAAATATCGGAACCGGGGGTATAATTATCCACGATAATAAGTAATTTCATTACTGTTTTAATTAATTATAAGCTAGTATTAGCATGAATACTNAGTCTCGATAAAGCTTTCCCCGACTATTACTACGAGGTCTTCTACTACTATAGGGTTAAATATCAGAACTAGGGGTATAATTATCCACGATAATAAGTAATTTCATTACTGTTTTAATTAATTATAAGCTAGTATTAGCATGAATACTATTACTAAGTAAGATTTATAGATAAATCTATATATAAAGTAAAGAGCTTAGATACTCTTCTAGGTATAGAGTAAAAGTAACTAAATAACTATAATCTTTTTACTAGAAAGATAATAAGAAGTTTATTACTTTTCTTCTATAATTTAAGAAACGTCTTATAGATATTAGGGGTTATAGTTAGTTTAATATAATCTATATTTCTTTACTAGAAACTATACTAGTTATTTACTAAAAAAGCATTTCATTATAATTAAACTTTCTACTACTTATAATTAGTGGTTTTAAAAGATATAAGATATTACTTAGAAGATAGAATATATCCTAATATTACTAACCTGGTAAATTACAATTACTTATCTTTTTATATTAAAGATTCAGGATATAGATATCATAATACCTAAAGTTATATATAGTTAATATTATTATTATGAGTTTTCTAGTTCTACTAGTTCCATTAAAAGATTTCTCCTACTATGGAAAAACATTTATAAGTATTATAATTATTATAAGAAAAGTAATATTACTAAGAATTATAATAATACTAGTATAATAAAGAAAAAGAGAAAAAGATTAAAAGTTACTAAAATAGATTTCTAGAAGTTAAAGGATTTAGAAGATAAGACTAGTTCTTTCCCTAGTAAAGAAAACAATATAGGAAAAAAGTAGTTTTAATATATAGTTAAGTATTACAATTTATAAAAGTAGAACTTTAAGAATAGAAGAGATAGTAGAAGTAAGAAAATAATAAATAGTAAGTTATTATTTAGATAAGAATAAATAGAAACTATATTATTAATATTTTAGTAGATACTAGTTATAATTGTCGGTAATACTATACTATACTATATAATATATACTACCGTGTATAGTATATATACTTCTATATCTATATAGTATATATAGCTATA
This sequence comes from Colletotrichum trifolii, assembly GCA_004367215.1. Lineage (NCBI taxonomy): Eukaryota > Fungi > Ascomycota > Sordariomycetes > Glomerellales > Glomerellaceae > Colletotrichum > Colletotrichum trifolii. The sequence goes on from RYZW01001964.1 coordinate 10,563, forward strand.
TACTTCTATATATATATAGTATATATAACTATACATCCTCTATGTATTACTAATAATATTTATTACTAGTTATAACTTAGTACTATAATAGTTAGTAAGTAATTATAATATGATAAATCAAGAGCTTCATTTAGCTACTTATATAACTATATAGTATA
>RYZW01001965.1:0-15713 GCA_004367215.1 Colletotrichum trifolii
TAGGATTATTATAAATCCTAGTTAAAATAAGAAGTTAGTATTATTAGTAAAAGAGTTATTAATAAAAGTATAGAAATATACTTTTAAGAAGTTAAGTAGTATAAAATTAAAACTATAGTCGAAATATTTGATTTGCTATTTAAGGTGTTTATTTAGAGTAGTAATATTATTAGAAGAAGGTTATTACTTTTACGTAGTATATAAGAAGTCGAATAATATTTTAAGTTAGTATATCGAGGTAAGGTATACTCTTTATATATATTATTTAATATATACTTTCTTAAGTACCTTAGGTATAGTATAGGTATTAAGGAGTACTAGCTTTTACCTTTAGTATTTTAAGTATAAGTAGAGGGTATCACTATTAAAGCTTAAAATACCTCTATTAAATACTAGAGGAGTAGTTACTATAAGGGTTATTTTTAGCTTTATTTTGAATAAAGCTTTTTAGAACTCTTTATCTTTATAGTATGAGAAGGTAGTATTAGAGAGGTTAAGGGTATTATTAGTTTATATATTTATAAAGCTAAAGTTGTTATTATTATAATATAAAACGAGGAAGTATAGGTTATATATAATATATAGATATCTCTATTTATAGCTACTCTTTATAGTACTTAGAATAAGTTATTTACTAGTAAGTATTAGTTTTAGTAAGGTTATATAATAGTTTAATAATAATTATTACAGAGTCTAGAAAATATTACTTTTTAAAGTAAAACAGTAAATTAGTTATAATATACCTTATAAGTTCTATTTTAGCTTAAACATAAATTTAAGTAATACCTTAAAACTATATTATTATACCTTTATACTAGAAGAGAGTTAAAGTTATAGTTAAAATTAACTTTTAGCTATTTTATTAGATTATTAGTAATTATATTAATATTTTAAATTTACTATTATCTCTAAAACTTTAGATAATAAGGCGCGATGTCTTATATACTTTATTTGTATCTTTATTCTTGATTTTACTAATAATATATAACTTAAAGTGTTTATAATTTTTATAGAGGATAGGGTTAAACTAAATAATCTTTATAATACTATTAGTAATAATACTCTCGATTTCTTTTTTAATTAATTCTTTAAATAGTAAGCTTAGTATTATAATAATACTTTTTTTATAGAGGGCGAGAGAGAGAGCTATATCTAACTATTTTTTAGCTATAAAGTATACTATAAAATAAGGTTTATAGTTGAATTTCTAAGCTAGAGTAGTAACTAGCTAGTACTTAAATTTAAAAAGTATATAATAGATATTACTAATAATTCGAGGAAATAAAGGATTATTACTAATAATACTAGAATTACTACTATATATAATAATAGTATTTTATAGTATTTAATAAGTATTCTAGGGTTCTTCGGGGATAATAATAGACGAAATCGGGATATTACTATAGGAATATATATTTCTTAGTAATATTAGACCTCTAGTAGAAGCTTTAGTATTAGGATCTAAGATATGTATAATATCTAGTAATATAGCTATTACTAGTAATATTACTAATAAAAATAGTTTATTCTTTTTAAAATATAGTTTTATAGTTATTATTTAAAACTTTTAAGGGTTTTAAAGGAGTTTAAGAATATATATCTTACTACGGGTAGTAATAAGGTAAAAAGGGTTTTACTAATTATATTTCTCTCGTTATATATATATAAGAAACTGAAGTAGGAAAGCTATTATACGCGAGATATTAGGGCTATTATATATTACTAAAACTATATTAATAATATATTTGGTATAAGTATAGTAGATTATTTCTATTATTTTCTAAATAGTAGAAGTATAGGTAATAAAATTTAGGGAAAATATAAAGTTATCTATAAAATACAAGTACATACTAAAAATAAGTAATATAAGTACGAGGTTATTTAGCCTAGTAGTATTATTAATTACTTTATATATTACTTAAAAGGATACTTCTTAAGTTACTATAGATATTTTATTATAATAAATCTCGTATATTTAGTAGAGAAAGGTATAATAATATTTAACTTTACTAATATTATTATATACTTCAATAAGTACTATTTAAACTATTAATCCTATAGCTTTTACTTCTAATCTAAACTCTTTAGATTAAAATATTATTTCTATATTAGTAGTAATAAAATCTAAAGAGTTCTAGTAAGAGTTAATCTAGTATAACTTAAAAGTTTCTTATATTACTTTTACTAAGATATTTAGTAAAAAGTAAATAGTATTAAATACTATAATAATATTAATAATATAGAATATAGGGTAACTATTAATATAGATAATATTAATAATAATTTTAAAATTAAACTCGATATTTTTTTATATAGTAAAAGAAAAATAGGAAGAAATAGTATTCTATATCTAGTATTAGTAGTAGTACTACTTAAGAGCTTTAAAAGTATAATATTTAACTAAATATCCTACTTTAATAAGGATATTATAGAAGTATATTATAACTAGGTATTTAAATTAATAGTGAAGTCTCAATATTTCTAATTCTATAAAATATATAGAAATAAGTATTTTCTCTTTATTAAGGAATATCTATAGATACCCCTATTTTCAAATAACTAGTATAATCTTTTTATTTTAGTATAGTTTATTATATATATTATTAAATATTATACTAAAGTAATTTATATTTATAAAATAGAATAAAAAAGGGGTATTATATAGTACTATATAAAATATAATAATACTAAATAATATAGGAATATTAACTATTCTAAGTATTAAAGATAGGATAGTACTACTAAAGTAAATTATAACTAGTTTATTTTATAGAAATATAAAAGTTATAAAAAAGTTAACTATTTACTAGAAAACTATAAACTAGGAATACTTAGTAGTTAAGAAACTAGTAATATTTAAATTAAATAAGATCCCTTAAAAGATAATAGATAAGTAATAGCTTTTAAATATAAAAATAAATATAAGAACTATATCTATATTCTTAGTAATTTTAAGGGGAATAGTATTTATTTTAGTAAAAATATATAATATTACTTAATCTTGGAAGAATCTAGTAATTTTGTTTCTATTTATAGTAATAGGATTATTACCAAAATATAATATAAAGAATTATCTAGAAGTATTAGATATTACTAAGATAGTAAAAGTATAGTTTTCGAGGTTATACTATATCTAATATTAAGTAATAAGTTCTTTATACTTATTATTTCTCGGGGATATTTAGACATTATTATTAAAGTTATTAATACTTTTATATTTAATAATAAAAGTCTAGTATATTACTAGAAAAAGTACTTTTAGATAAGTAATTAACCTATACTTATTATATAAAGTATACTACTCCTTAAAGGTATATTTTATTAATCAGTAACCTATTTTACTATATATATAGTATTTTTTATTAGTATAAGTATATATAGAGGTTAGGGGGTAGTAATATCTATTCTAAAATAATAAGGATTAGCTAAAAGTATAGCTATAATTTTAAGTATTACTTTAAAGTATATTATATATATAATTAGTCTAAAACTATTCTTTAGGTATATTACTATTATTTCTAGTATTCTAAAAGTATTATAATTTTTAAAGTATTATAATATTACTTATAATTAAGTATAACTAGTTATAGAAACTCTAGGAAATTAGTATAAAGCTAAAAAATACTAACTAGTATTCTAATATATTATAATATATACTTATAAATTAATTATAGAAAGCTTTATTAGTATACTAATTAGTTTTAAATATCTTCTAGAAATTAGTAAGCTTTATAATAAATATCTTAAATATTTCTTTTTTATTCTAGTTAGGTTTCTTAGCTATTATATTCTTAAGAGTAGTATTTTACTAATTAGAGAAATAAATCTAATAAATTTTATTATTTTTAAAATATTCCTTAACCTATTTAGTTATTTAATTAAAATTAAAGTTTTAGCTAGTATTTATAAGGTTATTAAAATAAAAATTAAAAGTTTAATCTTTTAGTATAATAGAGAAAACTCTAATTTATATATAGTATAAAATACTAAGTTTAAAATCATAGTTTTAGAAAATATAAATTTTAGTCTCGAGAATATTATAGAAACCTTTACTATACTTTATACTTTTATTATATACGTTTATAAAATTTATAATTTATTTAGTAGATAAGGTTTTAAATAAAAGAATAGGGGAGAAATATAAGGAATATTTAGGAAAAAGATATTATATATTACTATTATCTTAGTATATCTCTTACTAGTAAAGGGTTTCTATACTATTTTCCTAGTAATAGGAATTTACCATACTATACTATTTAGGGATTAGTAGTTCTACTAGTAATAGTAGAAGTTATATATTATATATAAATAGTAGATAAAGTAAAATATCTTGTATAAATAATAGAAATTACTAATTATATTATATAAAACCTTTAAATATTAACTAGGTTTTAACTATAAATATTATAGCTTTAATTTTAAGTTTAATATTATACGAAAATATTATAAAATCTAGTATATTAATAAAGTTCTCGAGCTATTCTAAGTTATCTCTAAAGTTATATTTAAAACTTAAGAGATATTTCTTAGTTTTATTAAGCTTTTTAATAATCTAGTATTCGAAATATTTAGATTAAGTAAAGTAGTATAATATAAAATAGATTCTTTTACTATTCTTCTTAATTTTTACTTTATAATTAATAAAATAGTCTTAAAAGTACTAGACTATATTATTATTAATAAACTTTTATATTATTATAAGCTATTTATTAAAATCTATCTTAAAATAGTTAAAAAGCTTATATTTATAGACTTTTATATACTTATACTAGTTAATATAAAATACTATAAAAGTAGTAATATTTTTAGTATTTAGTAGTATAAGTTTATTATATTTAATTTTAAAAGGTTTCTTAAATAGATTTATATTAATAAATAACTAAAGATAGTCTAGGATTATATATTTACTACTTGAAATTACCTAGACTATTACTTAAACTATTAGTATACTAAAGTTTATTTTAAAATATAGTTTAGATATCTTAATAGGGGGTATAAGGTTTTTTAAAAAAGAATAATTTTCAAGAAAAAATAGGGGTTTTTAAGATATTATATAAATCTCTTCAATATAAAAGATATAAAATACTATAAATCTTATATACTATAATATCTAGTAATATTCTGAAAAATATTATATTTACTAAATACTCTCTAGTATATACTAAAGAATATAGTATATACTTTTAGTATTTTGTAGAATAAAATTAATATATTAACTTAGAAGTATTTTACTAAGGATAAAAGTAAAGTAATATTTATAAAATATCTAAATTAATATTTATAATCTTTTATCTTACTTAGGATTTTCAAGTAAAAGTTATAATTATTTCTTTTTATATAAAAACCTTATTAATTTATAGTATAGTAATAATAGATAAATTAACTACTAATTAGTATTAGTTTATCTAGAAAATAATATATACTATATATAATCTTATTATATAAATATAAAAAAGTCTAGTATTTATTATTATTATTATTATTATATTATATACTTAAATATAAATATATAAAACTCTAGATCTATAGTATACTATAGTATTTAGCTATAACTAATAATAAATATTACTAGGGAGGATAAGAATATATAGCTATGTATACCTTATACCTATAAAATATATAAGTCTATATACTATATANATAGCTACGTATACTTTATGCCTATAAAGTATATAAATATGTATACTGAATATGTATAGAGGTATATATACCTTAGGTATTAATATATACTTTATAGTATAGTATTACTAATATATAACTTATATAGAGAACTAGGATAGCTAGAATTGAATTATTATATAGATATAAATTATATAATATAATAGTTTTAAACTACTATAAAATAGAAGCTCTTTTATAGCTACTACTAGTTAACCTATTAAATTAAAATCTTATAATTTATAAAAACTTATTTTTCTATTGAATACTTTTTCCCCTACTAGGTTTTTAGCTATTTCTTCATAATTATTCAACTTCTATTTCTTAGAAAGGTAAAGCTAGGATTTTTAGTAATAGCTCTATTATAACGAATAGTTACTAAATATATAGTAATAGTACTAGAAATAATACTTACCGAAATCTCTACTAAAAATACAATAGCTATATTACCTAAACCTTAAATAGTAATTATATTACCTAAATATTAAATAATAATTATAGTAATACTTATATACCTCTTCGAATAATAGTCCTCTTTTATAGAGATAATATTAGCTTAGCTATCTAGTAGCAAATACTTAGTAGTAATTCTTATACTATTAATCCCTAAAACTACTATTAATTATAAAGACTATTTAAAGCCCCCTAGTTACCTATATAGTTTCTTTTACAAAAGTATTACTTTATACGAAATTAAGGATTAGCTAATAGTAATTCAAGATAACTATACTTTACGCCTAGAGGTTTCTATAATATATAAGATTTAGTAAACTATAATAAAACTCTCCTATACTCTATAGACTAAGTAGTATAATTACTATTATACTTTATATAATTCTATATAAGTTAACTTTATAGTATTTATTTACTATTTATTAACTAACCTAATTCTATAAAAGTTATATTTATATAGTATATTTTATATACTTTATTTAGTATAAAAACTAGTCTTTATTAAAGTTTTATACTAAATAATTAGTTATCTATAAAACTTTAAGTATTTTTAAACTAGAAGTTTCAAGGCTTTATACTTTTATTTTCTTCTATTACTTTAAAGCTAGATTCTAATAATACTTATAATATTAGAAGTTTAATAATTAGGTATTCAAAGTAGTAGCTTTAGTAACTAAGTATTTATAGGAGATATTATAGCCCTATAAGGGTTTTAGTAGTACTAGGAATACTACTACTAAAAACTTAGTGTCTAAATACTATAAGGAGACTAATACTCTAGAAAACCCCTTAGCAAAAAAGTTCCGCCTTAAAAAGTATAAGTACTTTAAAAAATACCCTAAAAACTACCTTTTATATAAAATATATAATAAGTTAAGCTATATTATAACTACTTATTATTATAATAAGTTCTATATATTTTATTAGAAATTAAGTTATTTTATAAAGATTTATTATAAATACTTTATTACTAAAAAGTCACTAAAATATCCCTAGAATTAAATAGAGTTTAAAGCTATATAGTATAATAAAAGTACGTTTTAAGTATTTACTATAAATACTTTATAGAGTATTTCGCTAAAATATCCTTAGAACTATATTAAGCCTAGGCTAGGTAAATAGCTTATTAGTATATTTACTACGAATATTTCGCTAAAAGCTTACTAAGAAATTACTAGAACTATAATAAGCTTAATATAAATAACTTTATATACCTAATTAGTAATAAGATATTTTAATAATTTAATTAGCTATAAGAAATTTTACTATATACTATAAAAATATTAGCTAAAAACCTAGTAAAGGAAAGAGTAATAGTAAAAAGTAAATCTCTATAAATTATAAAATTTCAACTTAGTAAGCCAATTAATAGTAGTTATAAGAAGATTTTTATCCTATAATAACTTAAAGTTACTATATTATATAATTTATATATATAGTAATCTAATCCTAGTTATCCTAGTTTTCTATATAAACTATAAAGTATATCTTTATATATATAGGAAAAAGTTAGATATCTTAGGATTTACCCTAAAGATCCAAGTTAATATACTAAAACCTTACTAATAAGCAGGAAACTTTATAGGATTAATATACTATATAGGAAATACTATTAAGCTTAATATAGTAATAGGAACTTTATATATTAATATATATATAGGATAAATAACTTTTATATATTAATATATATATAAGATAACTTTTATATATTAATATATATATATATAAAGAACCTTTCTTATTCTTATAATTATTAAATAATTAGTAAATAGCTAGTAAAACTATTCTTAAATATAAATAAATAGCTATATAGTATTTATAAACTTTAAAACTTAAAATTTATAGAGGGGGGAATAGTTATAAAAATATACTTTATAGTTTATATAGAAAACTGGGATAGTTAAGATTAGATTATTATATAAATATAGATTATATAATATAGTAATCTTAGGTTATTATAAAATAAAAGTTTTCTTATAATTATTATTAATTAGTTTACTAAGTTAAAGTATTAAAGTCTTATAATTTATAGAAACTTACTTTTCTACTAAATACTCTTTCTTTTACTAGACTTTTAGCTATTTCCTTATAAGAAGTTTCTAGAATATTTTAAGTATATAAGAAATAGTTATATAAATAAAAATATCTATTATATATTTATTATATTTTAAATATTATTACTATATACTAATAAAAATAGATTGATTTTTAAAGTATCTATATAATACTATAGATTAATTTAAATTAATAGTCGAGAACTCCTATAATACTAATCTAAATAACTATCTTAGATATAATTTAAACTTAATTAAAAAGATACTAATATTATAGATAATAAAAGTATAATAACTTTCTAGTAAGTATATTTGTAATTCGTAGTAATTAAAAATTCTAGTATATATAAATTATATATTAATAGTATAAATTACTAAATTAGTATTAAAAGAACTATTATAAATTAAATATCTATAAATTATTTATAGCTTAAGTATAATAACTTTCATATAAAAAGTTTTAGTTAATATTAGTTTGATATTAACTTTAATATTTAGTAGAAAGAATAGAAAAACTAGAATACTACTATAAAGAGTAGTAAATATATCTACTAGTAATTATAATAGAAAGTAAGATTCTAGGTTTTCTTCTTAAAGTTTATAAATATAAGTTAATTAGTAATATAAATAAAAAGGCTAGATTAGATGATCTATAAATTATAATTAGAAAAAAAACTAAAAATAAGAAGATATAGAAAAAACTAAAAGAAATATAGAAGAAAAATATAGGAGAATATAAATAATAAGAATTTGATAAACTAATTAATAATAACTTAAATATATATTTCTATAGAAAAATATATTATAGTACTTATATAATCTTAGTACTATTCAAAAGTATATATAATTAAGATAAGTTAGAATTTAAAATACAAAATTTAATATTCTTCTTATATTTCATACTATATTTATTTTTAACTACTTCTATCTTTAATCTAAATAACTATTATTTATATTAACTTAACTAAATATCTTTAAAGTAAAAACTATAGTTATAAGTAATTTAATAGTTAATTTATTTAGTTGAATTTATTAGATTTAAAGTATTATAAGATAAATCTAGTTTTATAATATATTATATATTATAGATATATATGTAGTAATATTAATATATATTTATACTAGTTAAATAGTATATTATTAAATTTATTAGTAGTTAATTCTTATATTTTAAAATCTCATTAGTAATTTTATTTTCTAATTATAAACTAATATCTATAAAAAAGATAAGTAATTAATATTTTATAAGGAAAATTTATATTATATATATATATATTAATAAACTACTATAATAGTAAAAAGTTCAAATTTTAATTTAATAGAAATTAATAATAGTAGTTAATAAAATAAAAGTATTAAAATATACTATAAAAAATAATATACTTACTACTACCTATAATTAATACTAAATTAATAGCTTTTCCTATATTTGCTTTTTCTATACTTTTTATAGTAAGACTAGAAATACTTTTATTCCTAGTATATAGAGAGTAGTTTTGAATTGAATAGGTTGACAAGGGCGGATTTTAGTGTTGACCGTTACTTCCATCACCCCATCGTATACTCTCACACCTCTTACCCCATGCTAGCCCCTCATATACATGGCTATCCTCAACCATCAGCGCCTCCGTTGGAAACTCCGTTGGAGACTCCTAAAACTGAGTTGAAGCCTTACTTAGAGCCTCTTTGAAGTCACACTATGCATGAGTCTAATGACCGGTTCCTTCTCCATACCGCCGCGCGCGGAGGCAAAGGCAGGCACAGAAGCCCCATGCTGTCATGCTGTCTAACTTTCGTCAGTGTCGGTCCCGGAGATGTTAATTAAGGTATAAACACATACATACAATACTTGCGAGGCCACCTCGCTGCCATTCCTTCGTTATTGGTCGCATGACAAATTCCGGAAGCTTTGACTAATAAGTAATAGGCACAACCTGGTTTAGCTGCGCGAGAAGACGACGACGGAAGACTACCGACTCATTGGGCTGCGTCTTCCAATTCTCTTGAGATTGTCCTCCTCCTCACGCAGCTGCAATCATTCGATCCTGACGTACAGGTATGCCAGACGCGAATGAAGGTCTTGTTTCCGTCTAAGTAGCTCATTATTTCCGACTGTCACTAGGACTCCAGCGGATGGACTCCCCTAATGATTGCAGCCAGTCTCAAAGACGGAGAGGATCTTGTTAGCCTCCTACTTCAGAAAGGCGCCAATGTCAGCTTGAACAGTAGGTCTGTCTCCGCCGAGTTATCTATACGCCAGTTAACCGCCGTTTCCCCTCCACTTGTAGATTTAAATGGACAGGTGAGCTATGTTGCGAAAGACAGTTTTGCTCTCAGAGACCCTACGCCTGTGCCCATAGTAATACTAATACCCCCTGCCAGAGCGTTCTTCACTTCGTTGCGTCCAAGAACAATCTTGATGTTGCACGAATGCTCCTTAACCACGAGCCTCCCGCCTCAACTAGAGCGCGTGATATTCGAGGGCAGTATCCTATTCATCGAGCGGCAGCTGTAGGCTCGGTGCCGATGACGAAGCTGCTTATCAACCACAAAAGCCCCATTAATGCCACCGACGTCTCTGGATATACTGCTCTGCACCATGCAGTCGCCGAGGGTCATGGTGAGTTCATCTATCCGTCCCTCTCGGTTCATGAATGAAAGTGCTCATGCCCTGCAACCCAGGCGATACTGCTGTTGTACTACTTAAAGCAGGCGCAGAGTTCGACAAGAAGGACGCTGACGGACAGGTAGCTTTGGATCTAGCCCCGGACAAAGAGGTGAGTGAGTTGGTCACCAAGGAGCCCCAAGCTCCATTCAGCTTTTAACAATAACCGACGTGGTGGCCAGGTTCGTCGCTATATAGAACGAGCCGCGGAGGGTGAAGGTATCGACATCTGAGCGCAGGACAATACAACATTCAACGCAAGAGAATTGGGCGATCTCCTTGCTAGTGCGCGTCTACTTGGAAAAAACCAGCGGCTCTGACATTGGAAACACCCTTCCAGCTCCGCGATCGCGTCGCTCAAACGCTTTTATTGATCTCACCTCACAGTGCGTTCTACCAGGTCACGGTACATGGCCTTGAGGTCCTCTACGTCGGCTCGTAACTCATTTGCTTCCTCGCTTTTCTCCCCTAGAAGCTCCAGTGTCGTCTGATATCGCGAATGAATATCCTTGACCTCAGTCTCCAACTCAGCAACCCGCTTATTTGTGTTTTTGTTGGACTCAAGCTCTTTCATCAAAGCAACCATTTCTGCCCGCGCTTCGTCCCGTTGCGCCGAAATTCTGCTTAGCTCCTCACGTGACGTGACCTTCTCGGCCTCAAGCCGACGAATAGCCGCACTCATCCTCTCCACCAATTGTACAGAAGGCCCTGCTGCAACTGTTGACACTGATACCATGTCTTGAATCGTCTGTAGAGGCGAGGACGTCGTCTCCACCCCGTCGAAGAAATCATCCCTGTCGCTGGGTTGCGAAGTGGTCGGAGGGAGCGATTCTGAAGGTAATTCGAATGATATAAAAGAAGGGGCCACAGAGAGGTTGGAACCGGGTAAAGTCATTGGCCTAGAAGGAGATTGGCTTGATAGCCGTCTGGCCGGCGATGGAACGTCTTGAAAGCCATCTGTCCCGCTAGTCGGAGTTGAACCTTTCCGTCCTTTAAGAATACTAGCCGTCTGGACAAGAAGCTGGTCGCTGCTGAGAGTACCGGGGAGTACCGACAATAATGGGGAGTCAGGCCTGCTCTGCATTCTTGGGGCCGAACCTGCCAGATGGTCTTCAGGCCAAGGCCTGCGCTCCGAACCAGCTCTCTCCACTTTCCAGGCTGCCTGCTGCCTGTCCAGTTCTGATTTGACTTGTGCAAGAGCCGCCTCAGCGTCATATGCACGTTGACTCAATGTTCCGATCTGTGACTGGTAGGCCTCGATATCATTTTGATAGTGGGAAAATTTGCTTGTGAGCTCCTGTAACTCCTCATCCTGGCGCTTACACCGGGTTGCCTGTCATGAGTCAGAAAGTGAGCAAAATGAGCGTTATAGATGCAGGTGAGCCCGACTCGAGAAGCTCGAGGTCCGGGTTGCAAGTGCCTTACGGTTTCTCTAGCCTTCTTCCTCATTTCTGACTCACGCCGCAAAGCATCGTCTCGTTCTCGCTCGAGGTTGTCAACGCGGGTGAGCAAACTAGCTTCAATCCCCTGCCAGTTGTCGGAAGCTATGGCGTGTTGAGTTTGTAACGTTTCGACCTGTCGTAGGATCTTGATTTGCGAGTCGCTGATCGCGCCGGACGAGGCTTCCTCTGCCAGAGCTCGCATCGCTTCTAACTTGCTCTCCATAGACTGAAGTTCGGCCCTCATCTCAAGCTCCGCGACTCGCAACCGGTCTGCCGCTATCTCCGCCCTTTCTTCCGCCTCGGCAATGGTAATTTTTGCCCTCTCAGCGACCAGGTTCTTGTCCAATGCAAGTGCCGCAACCGTGTCTTCAAGATCTTTGATGCGACGCTTTTCCAAGTTGAGAGACTCTTCGCTGGCTTTCGTTGCAGCTAAGCTGGCTTGGTCTCTTGCCTTGGCAAGGCCATCTCGCAATTGTTGAATTGTTGACTTGTCCGCGGCGACGTTAGCGCGCAACGCGTTCATTTCGTCTCGCGCTCCGTTGAGGCGAATTTGCAAATCATTTGTTGACTGTTCCAACTCCTCTGCTCTGGTTGCCCTCGGTCGTAGAGTTTCCAAATCGGCCGTTGCCTTTTCCAAGCGAGCTCTCGCCTCTGCCAGCTCTTTCTCGATATTTGACAGCTGCGATCTTAGCTTCCGAATTATGGATCGGTGTTTCTGTTCAGTGGCAGCTAATGTACGACCTTCTTCCAGTAGCACTGCTATTTTTTCATCTCTTTCGGCAAGCTTTTGGTCGAAACTACCAGTGGGAGCCCTGGCTGCCGACTTTCGAGCAGCGTCGGTGGCATCTCTTGCCAGAAACTGCAACTTTGCTTGGAGAGCCTCGAATTGTTCCACGTAGCGATGAGTCTCCTCTTGCTGTTCTCTTTTGGTTTGCTCGAGTGAGCCCTCCAGGACTGCGATGTGGCCCTGGAAGGTGTGGCATTGAAAACATTCAGATTGGTGAGTCTCACTGCCCACGGACGGCTTGGGCAATTCGGAAGCAACGTTGGTAGATTCGTTTGCCTCAGGTACATCATCACTCGAATCCAATTGCTGGACAGACAGAGCCTGCGGCTCGTGACACTCCTCCGAGCACTGCGAGTAGCTTGTCTTGCTGGAAATTAGGACTGGGGATCGCGGCATCTCGGCCGCAATGGCAGCTGCGGTTGCCAAGGTAGAATTCTGAACGGCGGTATGATCAAATTGGGGAGAGGGAACCTCGGGCCGACCTACGTCGGTGCTAGGCCGGGCGCTACGAGAATCGGAGGAACTGCTTCGAGCGTCTGACTGTTGGGCCGTTTTGGATGCCATAGCCTTGGCCAAGCGTTCTTGAAGACGGTCGTTCGGACGACTGCTTGTCGACGATCGAGAGATGGCTAAATGAGCAATGAGCTGGCTGGAATTTACGGGAGCAATGGCATGAGACGACCCACCATTGAGAGGCTGTTGATCCCTAATGGAAACCGTAGCGGACTGAGCAGCATCGGGCTGCGCTGAACTGATACCGTTTTCTCCTTCGGCGAGAATATTGTCGAGACGTGCTTCTACGCCGGCAACAGCCTGCTGCAGGAAAGAACCCCAGCGAGACGACTTCACCGGAGCTGCCATGACGGCGGCTTAGATGACGTGGCCGTGGCCACCGTCGACGTCTGGGAAGAAGAAGTTCACGCGGATGTACTCGGATGGTCGGTGACTTTAAGCCTGGGAGCAGTTGCCAAAAATGGCATACACTAGCATTTCGAAAAGGGCCCAGGTGTGGCCAGGAAACAGCCGGGGAGGGTGGTTGTGTGCAGATAGATGATTTAAACAGGCATCTTGAGAGGATCTGTGATATTTGCGCCCACACCGTGATAGCTATCACTGCTAGAGTAGCAAGGGGTTCTACTACTGACTGGGAACTAGTAGCTGCCTCTTTTGATTTAGATACTATCCTTATAAGAGCTACTACTTTCAGAAAGTAAAGTTACTATAGAAAAGTGACTAAGAATAAAGACGGAATAAGTAAGTTTGAAACTTTTACTTACTAATATAATTTAAATAATATTAATAATTATTAGTTAAATCAAAGGTTATTGCTTTATTTATTATATTACTTTTCAAGACTTTTTAAAGTAGTTATACCTAGTAGTAAGCTCTTGCTTAACAAAGCTTAACAGAAATTATTAACTTAAAAGTATTAGTATATAAAGGAAACTTTATATATCAAATATAATTAATTAATATTATAATTAATAAACAAGAAAAAGATATAAGTCTATATATATTATAATAATTCATTTAAGACTTATAAGAACCTATTATATACTGTTATATACTAGCTAGCTAGTAATACTTAATACTAGCTATTAATAACTACTAGCTATTATTAGATTTATTATAATATTTAGAGGATTTTACTTCTATTATCCTAGTAAAAGATATAGAGAGTTTTATAATATAGAAATATTAATAGATTATATGAAGACCGCCTTATAAATATATATTCTTTCTTACCTTTTACCTTCAATGGTTTTTAAGTAATGAAAGTAAATATATAAGCGTTTATTCTTTTAAAAGATACTAGGAGCATATAGTACGCTATTAGCTTAGGCTATATATACTATAAAAAGTGCTATATATACTACAACAAATGCTATATATACTATAACAAGTACTATAATATATACTACACTAAAGTATATATATTATAAGTATAATGCCTTTTATATTTTATCAAGTAATATACTATATGCTATACTATAGTCTATTTGCTGCGATTTTAGTGCCTTATATGCTATAGCTATAGGAGTCTCTATACTATTACTATATAAGCCTATATATTATAGTAATAGCTAGAATTTTAAAATAACTCTTTAATATAAAAGTGTTTATATCTATATAAAGAGAATTAGAAACAGTCAATTTTACTACGAATTGAATTGTAATTTCTTTTCTTATTTAATAGTTATTATCAAGAGTATTTCAGTTAAATTTTTATACTAAAAGACCTGCTTTGATTATACTATATTTCTTTCAATTCTATATTTATTTATAACAGAAATCTAATTATTAATTTACTTATATATATATATATATATATATATATATATTGATTCTTATATGTTATAAGCCTAGTATTTTTTAACCTAAAAACTCTTTATTTAATTTACTAAAAATTAGTTTTTTTAGTTATTCATAAACCTTAAATTTTCTTATAATAAAATATCAAATATCTATCTTTTTACTATATTTATAGAAATTAAATATCTTCTAAAATTACTTTATTTTCAAAAAAAACTAACTTTATTTAGCAAGCTATTTTAATACTTAGAACCCAGTCTTTCTAACTATTTCAACTTCTTCTAATACTTTAAATATCTATAATTTATTCCTACTTATCACAAACCTAAGCCTTAAGGCTT
>RYZW01001966.1:1734-15711 GCA_004367215.1 Colletotrichum trifolii
TTTCTAGTATACTAAAATAAGCTATAGTATTTTTAATATTTTAATAGAACTCTTTATTCTTGATTTAGATACTTACAGTAATAAGAGATAGTTCTAAAACTTGGATAAACCTTTATACTTTCTTAAGTATAATCTAAACTATTTATTAGTATATTACTACTATATATATCTTGAATTATCTTATAAAAGTTAGGTATTGCATATTTGAATGAAACAAAATTAAATAGTTATTTACCTTAGATCTAAATTTCTTAAGAGAAGTTTAGAATTTTGAATAATAATGACTATATAGCTAGTTTACTAGTCGAACTAGCTAGAATACTATATAGTAAGTATACTATAAAGAAAGATTTTAGTAATATTTCTTCTAAGACTCTTTTTTTTTAATTTAGGTATTTTAGTTTATATTTTCTAAAATATAAAATGTTTTATAATTTTTCGAGAAGCCTTTATAAGAGATTATATTTAGTATAATATAAAACCTATACTAATTAAAAGTTATAGAGATACTAAGATCTTTGTTTAGACTATAGAATGTAAAGAAGTTAAGTTTTATTTTTACAATATTACTTTCTATACTATTCTAACCATAAACCTTATCTTTCTTTAGTAATTATAAAAATAAAGCTTTTAGTAGGATATTAGTCTAGATTACTTATCTTAACTATAGAGGAGTAATTACTCTAAAGTTATAGCTATTAATATTTAATATTACTAGTAAATCCTCGAGTACTATATACCTCGTAAAAGGGTAATTACTTTAGTAGTATAATTAGTATAGTATAAGCCTTCTCCTAGATATTACTAGTACTAGTAATATACTATAGATATTATTTAAAAATTTCTAAAAAATAACAAATAGCTTTAATACTAGTATTTAAGGTATCCTAGTAAAAAGTTTCTAAACTACTTTATCTCTAGTTATATAAGGTATTTAGATTACTAATAGCTACTTAAAGTATAATAGTTACTAGTTTACTTAAAAGGTATATAATATATATAATATTGTTAAAACTAAGCGAAAAGTTTATTATGTAAAACCTAGGAATAACTTATAAACTACCCCTAGAGAATATATTATTTTTAACTTTTACTTTTATTACTAAAGCTATAATAGCTATACCTTAGTTCTAATATTAATAGATAAAACTACTAACTACTCTTAGGATTTCCATTTTATTAACTATATTAGAGCTATAATAACTAAAGTATTTAGAAATTTTATCATATTCCTTAAGTATTACTATAGTATTAATATTAAGGTCTTTAAGTATAATAATAAAGTCCTTAGGTATTAGAAGTCAAATTTAGATTCTATTTCTCGAGGTATATATTTCAACCTATCTACTCTATATATTTAGGGCTAAAATAGAAGGATTAAGTATATCAGAATTATTATTAAGGTTTATCTAAGAGTTATAAGGTAAGGGAGTAAATTACCCTATAATCTCTAGCCTGAAACCTTATAGATTATAGCATTTCTTTATAACTTAATACTAATATACTTCTTAGGCTAGTAAATGTTATACTAAAGGTTTTATAAAGTTACTTAAACGATAGTATTATGAGACTAGGTTTAGCTTATTTTCGTATTTATAGTTATAAATTTTTTATTCTAACTATAGATATAAAATGTAAACATAATTAGCTACCCTACCTCGAGAAGCCTGTTTTTATTAACTTTTTAATTAGATATATTTTAACTAACTGATATTAAGTATAATACCTATTCTAAAGCGAAGTTATAATAGTTTATAATATTCTTTTAATAAATTATGTTTTTAATAGAGATATAGGTTTCTGTAAAACAATCTTAAATAGTTTAATTTTAATAAAATTCCTCGGTAGTTATAAGAGTAAATAACTATAATAGAGCTACTTGAAATCAGCTTAATTATTTATTTAAATTTAAATGAAAGGTTAAATAAAATAATTAATATAATAAGAAGTAATTTTAGTAGTTTAAGGTTTTACATCTATATAATAATTACCCCTAAGTTTTATAAAAAGTTCAAAGCTATAAAGTTTATATTCATAATCCGTCTAGAGTTACCTATTACATTTTTCTATAATTTTATTTATATAGACAATATTATAAAAAGATGAAGAGTTTAGGTATCCTCAGAAAAGGTTAAGTATAAAAAATAGATAGAATATTATACTAGAATATCTAGGAAATCTTTATTTAAAACTATTTTTTAGCTAGTATCTTTTACTTATTTTAAAATATTCTAAAATACTTTTATTTGTAGCTATAAAGTTATATAAATAATTAACTAGAAAAGGTCCTAGAAATTGAATTTCTTTAAAGCTTTTAAGATATAAATATTAGGACTTTTAATAATAAACTTTAGTTATAAGGTGAATTGAATATTAGGGAGTATTTGAAATATATAGAAATAGAGGTTTTTATCCTAGGAATCCTATAGTAGAGGTTATTACTATTACTTATATCTCATTTAGTAGTATTTATTTATCTATATATTAAAAAAATAATAGTGGCTAAATAGGCTTATCTTAAGAGTTATACTAAATTATATTCTTAGAGTAAGGTTAGTTGGGTTTTTACGAGAGGTTTCAAAATTCTTAAGTATTACTAGGTTTATATTTATAAGTTTAATAGATATAAGTATTTCTTAAAAATCAAGATTTGTCTAGTTATTTATAGAGATTAATAACTACGAGATAATTATAAGACCTATATAGTAATTCTAATAAGTATATCGTTTCAAACTTTTATAGTAACTACTAATTACTTTAATTTCGCGTTATTCTAATATAAATATAGAGTTATATTAAAGGTCTCTAATCTATTTAAAGTTATATGCCTCTCCGGGATCCTTTAAAAGTAGTTACACCTAGTTATCAGCTTTTACCTTATTTACCCTGTAGATACTACTAGTTCTAAAGAACTATTTAAATAGAGAAAACCTTAGGTAGTAAACATAGTTAGTTAATATAATAGGTGATAAATAGGAAAAATATAAGCCTATCTTTTATAGTTATTCTTTAAGAATTATAGTTATATAATACTAATACTAACTAGCTAGTAATAGCTATTACTAGCTATTAATAGTTACTATTTATTAATAGTTATTAATAAATACTAATAGCTAGTAGTAGTTACTATATAGTTTATATAATTAGAAAGTGTATATATACTTACTAGTTATACTTGCCTGCCGTAGGATTTAAACCTACTACTCTTACTATAATAGTAAGAGCTAGCTAGATATTAAACTACTATGTTAAGTAGAGGAGTTATTCTGAAATAATATAATTAATATATTTATATATATAATATTTAATGAAGTTATATATATAGAAATATTACTAGGTTATTAAATATTAAATAGGATATACTACTTAAATAAAGTATTATATAGCTTTTAGAGGTCTCCCCTTTTCTAGTAATACTACTTAGAAGTAAGTTTTAAGTATTCTAGCTTTAAGTTTATTATAAAAGAGTCATATTACTAATTTTAGGGGTATATTATTTTCTTTTTCTATATTAACAACTATATATTCTCTTTCCCCTTGAAAAACGTTTTTAAAGTATTTATATTATTAGTTAACTTCTAAAAGAAGTATTACTTTAAGGGAAATAAAGATTTATAGTAGTTTCTTTATATTAAGGTTATTTAAGACTAGATAGTAAAATAGCTACAGTTCTTATATGTAATATATATTAAAAAGCTTCTTAAATACCTTATAAAATATATATAAGATATTAAGTAATTCGAAACCTTTTTAAAACCTAATAAATTCCTCTTATAGTATAATTCAGTTTCTTCTATAGAAATTAAGTATTACTAATAAGATATTAGCTTTATTAATTATACCATAATTATAATAAGACTAGACATTACTAGTATAGTAAACTGATTATTGTATTTTAACTAAGTCCTTTTAGATAATTATTACATAGAGGTTGACTAAATAATATAATATTTTAATAAGATAAAAAACTTCTACTTCGAGTTTAGTTATAAGGTTAATAATCTCTTCAATAGCCTTAATATTACTATAAATACTAGTTTTGTAGATAATAGTAATAATTAAAAAAGCTTTTAAATATATATTATATATTTCTTTAGAAACCTAATAATATAGTAAGCTGATAAATGGGATACTATTACTATTTTAATAACTAAAGTAAAGCTTTGAGTATTATCTTAAGCTATTTAAGAAATTATCTTTACTAGTTATTTTATTATTATATTCTAAAAAGACTTTAAAATAAATATATTTAGTAAAAATAAAATATATGAGCTTTACCTAGTTATTTAAATCTAATATAATAACTAGTAAATAATAGACTTTGTAATAACTAAAATAGTATAATTATATATAAAGTTAAAGTATGTAGATTCTTATTACTACTAGCTATATTAAGAAACCTAGGAAAGGTATTTTAAGATTAAATATATATTTTTAGAGGACTTTATAGTTAATAACTTTTTATAGTCTCTCTAGAACCACTAGTTAAGTATTTGTATTACTCAGATTAATATAATAGACTAGTTAAACTACTTGAAAATATAGCGAGAGGAGAAACTTTAAGAAGTTAGAAGTACTAGAAATATAGAAATATTTAAAGTACTTCCTAGTAAATAAAAAGAAATACCTAAATAACTTGAAAATAGTATTACCTTTCCTACTATAGGGGTAGAGGTTTAAGAAAAGTAATAGAGTTATTAAAAGAGCTTCTCACGAGATATAAATAAAAGGTTTAACTAGTAATATTCGAAAAGGCTAGCTTATAGGTAAAGCCCTTGAGGCTAGAGAGGTATATTAGGAATAATATACTTAAAAGGTAGAGTTTATACTAGTTAAATCTCGGATACTAGCGCTGTTTCTATAAGCCTTACTTTACTTAAACTACTTGAAATAGAGCCTCGCGTGGCGTGTATAGCTAGATTTAGTTATATATAATATATACCAGACTTTACCCCTAATTACGTGTAACATATATCTATATTATCTGAAGAAAAGGTCTTATTAACTCTAAATTTCTTTTAACCTAATAATGTTATAATAAATAACTACTAATAATAACTGAGTAAATTATAACTCATTTGTGAATGTTAATAATATATTATAATAGTTTACTTCCCCCTTTATATAATCTAACTATCTAAATAGTCTACTTACTAAATTAGTAGTTCTAAGCTAATACACTGAATTAAGATTAAATACTAAAAACTCATAAACTCAATATATAGGCTCTTCTTAAATTTCTATATTAGTATTACAGTAATACTTATTTAAGCTTAATATTTAATTAAACCTATGAACCTCTTTACAAATTCTATTAAATAGTATTTCTAGTAGTTAAAGCTTTCAATCATAACTAATATTTCGTGTTAGTCTATTTCCTACTTCTACTTTACCTTACTAAACTTCCTAGAATAGTAAATAACTAGTTACTATTAACCTTCTATATTTTATAGCAAAATACTTAAAATTACCAATAATAATATATATATTTCTATTTTAATATTTTCAATAAAGTTCTAGTACTAGGAAATGATTACTAGGTAAAAGAAAGAATTAATAGTACTAAAGGTAGAGATGTTCTATCTTTTAACTAAAAAAAGACTTCTTTCTCTATTTTGCTTTTGAAGAATATTATGAATAATATTGATACTCCTCAGTAATTAGTAGTAAACTTATAGTAGAAATTATTAAAGCCTAGGAATACTTAAAGTTCCTTAAATATTTCTAGTGATGTTCATTTAGTAATAATTCAAACCTTTACTAGATTTATTATAATTACTTCTGAAATAATTCTATACCCTAAAAACTTATTTCTTCTATATAGAGTTTACTTTTAGAAAATATAATAGAAAATATATTTCATATAACTTAATAAATATTTATAATAGTATCTTAGTATACTCCTCTCTAATACCTATTCTATATACTATAGTGTTATCTATATATATTATATAGTATATATTAATTAAGCTAGTAAATATGTAATTAATATATACCTGGAAGGTTATTATAATAGTAAAATTAAGTAGTATTACTATATATTTATATTAACTATACTACAGTGGGGAGACATTAAAAACGGTTAACGACGAAATCCTCACCCAAAATCCACTAATCTTAATCTTTTGAAACATAAATACTTAAAGTACTATAAGACGGAAAGCTACTAGATTTCTAACATAGCTAAGTAAATAGGAAGGGATATATATTTTTATATATTATAAGAATCTAAGTATATATAATAATAGTAGAAAATCTTAAAGTTAATCTTTGAGGTTTTGGATTAGATTTCATCCACTAGATGCCCTGTAATATGCCCTGAAGCTAAAATCTCAAAACTAGTAAGCTTTTAACTTTAAATATTTCGTTATATATAGNACTAATCTTAATCTTTTGAAACATAAATACTTAAAGTACTATAAGACGGAAAGCTACTAGATTTCTAACATAGCTAAGTAAATAGGAAGGGATATATATTTTTATATATTATAAGAATCTAAGTATATATAATAATAGTAGAAAATCTTAAAGTTAATCTTTGAGGTTTTGGATTAGATTTCATCCACTAAATGCCCTGTAATATGCCCTGAAGCTAAAATCTCAAAACTAGTAAGCTTTTAACTTTAAATATTTCGTTATATATAGATCTAAAAACTCTTTATTTTATATGTATTAAACTAACTTGTATGATAAGTCTAAGTATAGACTTTTGAAAACTCAGATTTCTAACTTCCTTCTTTATCTACGAAATAAAAATCGAGTTTTTGGCGATTTTTGGTGTGAAATTCGTGTTTTTTAGCCATTGACCGTTTTTAATGTCCCCTCACTGTATATTCTAAATACTATCTTCTGATGATTCTTGAACTAAACTTTAATATAAAAGTAAATATCCGTAAAACTAATCTTCAAACTTAATATTACTCCTTAGAATCTATCTAGAAACTTACTAATAAGTAGTAATAAATATGGACTTTTAATTCTAATTTGATTAAAACCTCTATAATTAGGGTAAAAGTATAAAGAACTATCCTTTTTTTAAAATACGGAGATTGATATACCTATCTTACTTAAAAGATCTTTCTTCAAAAAGATCTCTTGAATTAGTAATATAGATTACTTTATAGCTCTTAAAAACTATAATCTTTAAAAATAACTGAAATCCTTGAATAGTTACGCATATTTCTATAGGAATGATAATTAGCTTTTTAAGAAGAATAAGAATAATATTTATATATATTAAATTAAAAGAGTAGTAATTATTACTAGATTTATTATTTAAAAGAGCTATTCTAATTTTAAAATATCTAAAGGTATGTCTTTAGTTTTATTAGTATACATTATAGTGTTTAGCTATTTTCGTTAGCTAGTCTTTGGTATAGAATACATAATTCTAGGTTATTGATTCTCTCTATAATACTTGTTCAAATAGTAACTATAATTTAAATATTTAGGACTCTAGTATAGAGACCTATTATAGTATACTTAATATACTTATAGCCTTCTAGAAAGTATCAGTAATCTCTAAAACTATATAGATACTTTAAGTTAGCCTAAAATATACTATTTAACTTTCTTAGAAACGTTCCCAATATAAATAGTACTTTACTATTATGTTTATTAAACTCTTATTAGTATAAACTAGAATAAAAAGGATTTCTCTTTATTTAGCTAGATTATTAATGTCTATACTAAAAACCTTGCTCACAATAATATTCTTATACTAAATTATAACTTAACCAAGTAAAATACATTAACTAAATATTTGAAACTATTCCTTAACTAGAGAAATTTCCTAGATTTCAGGAATCTAGTATATAATAGCTTAAGAGTAGATAGTATACTACTTATTATACTATACTAAGCTCGAAATATTCAAATT
This sequence comes from Colletotrichum trifolii, assembly GCA_004367215.1. Classification (NCBI taxonomy): domain Eukaryota; kingdom Fungi; phylum Ascomycota; class Sordariomycetes; order Glomerellales; family Glomerellaceae; genus Colletotrichum; species Colletotrichum trifolii. Next base: position 9,614 of record RYZW01001966.1, read on the forward strand.
AGTCTTTTTAAAAGTTTTCTTATATTCTATTCCAACTTATTATTATATAACTAAACCATTCTTGATATATTAATATTTAAAGACTTTTCGAAAAGCTTAAAACGAAATATTATTATTATGAATAGATTCTATTTAAATAAATATTAGAGAACTATTATTAATAATAGTATTACCTTATATCTCAAATATATTATAATATTTCTTTATCTCTTTATAATTAGATTCGAAAACTTTATAAAGTTTGAAATATACTATATAATAATCAAGAATATCTTTAATCTCAGGTAAGAGAACGTAATATTTATAACTATTTATTAAATAGTATTCTCTTAGTTAAACTATTTATTAAAGTTATCTAGATTAGTTAGCTTTAGGATATTAAAGTTAAACTTAATATTCAGATTAATATATTTCTAGATATTTTAGCTATATATATAAAAATAGAACATAATATACGAATCATTAAATCTAGAGCTACTAGATAGCTTTACTATTATATTAAAGCTACTCGTAATTGAATATACTATTTTCAAGTGATTTATTAAAGAATTAATAAGATAGAGTAAAATGATTTCTTTTATATTTATTAATTAAGAATAGTTCAAAGATAATATAAGTATTTCTAAATCTTTAAGTATAAAACCTAAATAATATAGAATATAGTCTAAACATAGGTTATTAAAAGGTATTTTGTATTTAAACTAGAATAAAACGCTTAAATATTTATAAAGAGACTAGTTAGGCTTTATAGAAGCTACTATAGCTATATAGTGGACTTAGTACTATATTTCTTCTTATAACTCAATTTAGATATTAGTTAACTTACCTACTATAGGATTCAAACCTATTATTTCTATTATTAAGTAGTAAAAGCTAGCTAGATATTAAGTTGTTGAATTAAGCGAGGTTAGCTATATAATATAATAATAATAATAATGAAAATTAGAATCTTTTTATATTTACATATATAAAAATATACATAATATAAAACTATCTAGATTAAATAGACTAATGCTGATTAGTAATTAACTATTCTATTATTACTATACTATAAATTAGTATAGATGTTATATTAAAAGAAATAAATACAAGAATCTATACTTCAGATTTATATGAAACAAAAAGGTATAAGTATTATTTTAGATACTTTAGACCTTCCCTATTAGAACGCTATACTAGGGACTTTCAAATTATATATTAAGCTTTTTATAGATACTATTGTCAAAGAACTTACTATGTACTTTTAATATAGCTTAGCTAATAATATTTTATACGATAATATTAGAAGAGTTAATTATATACCTTTTTTCACTAAGAAATAGAAAGCATTTAGTAGATATAATAACTTTCTTAGAATATTATAAAACGTTTATAATAGATAAGATTTATAGTATCTTATATCTTCTATATTCAAAAATCTATATAATATCTTAAAAGCCTTTCTCTCCTGTTAAAAAGCCTTTTTTACTTTTTATCCTTTCCCTACTAAAATATCAGAATTGAACCTTAATATAATAATAACTTAAATAACTCTAGATGATAACTATAAAATCTTAGAAAAGCTCAAATTATTTATAAATATAGATTTCTTCAAAACGTCTTTTAAGATTAATTTTAATACTCTTATAGAAATAAATCCTTCAGCTATTAATATTTATATAGTATTTTATATCTACTAATATAAGTATATAGACTCTATAGTTATATACTTCTTTAAGTATTTCCAGACAGATTTTAATGTATAACTTATAATAATACAATAACTCTAATAGTAATTATATACTCTACTACTTTTAGGAATACCTTATTAATTATAAAGTTAAAGTTAATATTAAAAGTAAAGAGATATTTATAATTTTATACTAAATCACTTAATAAAAGAACTTTACCTATTTGATTTTAGCCAAATTGAAAAATACAAAGATGATCATTTTAAACCTTAAGCCTAATTTTAAAAACTATTCCCAATAAACTAATAATTCCTTAGATATTAATAAAGAACTAGGATTATTTCTCTATATTATTAGATTTAAAGTTGAAAAGGAAATACCTATAGCTCATACCTACTTAATCTTCAAACTTTATATATAATATATAGCCTCTATAAGTATTTATATAAAATATATACACTCTACTACTACTAATAGGATTATTAATCTATGAAATATATAGTATACAGCTTTCTTACTAATAGGAAGTATACTAAGATAATAGTGATATATAATATCTTTAATAGCCTAAAAAACTTTTATACTACTTATTTACTCTATTTAAAACCTTATCTGATAAATATAACATATACTTCATGAAAATATATAATAGAAATATAGTATATAATAGAAACTTCTATAATATTATTAAGACTAAAGTTTATATATTTTATGACTACTTCTTTAAACTTAGTATCCTATATTATATATAAGTAAGAGGACTCTTAATTGCATTAAAAGGTTAAGCATAGAATTATTACTTCAAATATTTTATATATTCTAATTAAAACTTATAGTTTAATTAGATAGCTAGATATATTTAAGAATATTTTAAGACTAATAAGATTTACTAGATTTACCTCTCTAATTAGTTGAATACTACTCGTAAGAATATAAAAACTAAAACCCCTAACTTAAAAAAAAAGAAATATTTATAATACTTATTATAAAACTTATATATTTCTAGAAAACATTAAGAGTAAACTAATATACTAACAAAACTTTATATAATTAGCTTATTAGTATATTTTATAGTATACTAGAATACCAGTTAATATCTTTTGGTTTTATAATAATCTCTTAGGATTTTTATAACTAGTTATACTTTATTATATATAATACTATAGTATTCTAAAAGTTATAATATTTTTAGAATACTAGAAGTAATAGTAGTATAGTACTTAAGGAATACATTTAAACTTACTATATATATAATTTATCTTATAATACTACTTAGAATTATAGCTATACTCCTAGCTATTCCTAATTACTTTAGAATAAATATTATTTATTCTAGATTATTATGTATACTTATAATAATAAGAAATACTATAAATATAATGAGTTTAAGTATTAGTCTATAAAGCATGTCTTTAATAAGTAATATATTGTATATAATAAATGTAAGTTAACTAGTAATCTAAAGACATAGTCTATAATAGTATGTAAAGCTTTTCTTATTAAATATAAAGTATCAATAGCCTTAATAATAACCTTTGAATATTTCTAAGGAATAGTAAATTTAAGCAACTTATGATTTAATACTGAATATAAGAGAATTTGAAAGACTATAAAATTACTCCCCTGAGATATTATAATATTACTCTTTAGTAAATAGCTTATTATTCTAAATAGAAGTAAAGTTATTAGAGTTTTCTAAGATTAAGTAGTTCTATAGATTTCTACTAAAAGGAATACTTCTATTAGTAAGATTATTAAGAAGATAATCAAAGGCTTATATATACCTTTATATTTAATAACTATCACTAAACTATTATTCCTGAAAGGATTTAAATTAACTTAAATATTACTAGTTTATGAATTACGAGATATTCCTAGCTTACTATTTGTGAATAAATAGTTAACCTTTCTTTTACTTTTATATTTCTACAAGATATCCTAGTATTAATCTACTTTAGAAGTATTAACCTAATTATAATATACAGAATAGTTAATATTTCTATACTACTTAATGTTATTACATTCTATATAGTATTATATAATACCTCTTTCTTATTTTATTTTATAAACATAAATTACTTTAGTATTATATTTAATAATATATAGAACTAGTTTTACTAAGACAAAAAGATTGTACTTACTATTTCAAAATAAATATATCTATGGATATTTTTAAATAAAGAGGGGATACTTAATTCTATATATTTTATAGAATGAGAAATAAAGAAGCTCTACTATTACTTCGGATATTTAGCCATAGTATATTTGTATAATACGTTTATTAAAATAAGGTTTTTATTTAATAATATATTTTCGAAGTTCTCGAGAAGCTTTATTAATAATATTGGATATATGGTACTCTTCCTTTTTGTTCTATTTTATTATTTAAGATGATATAGAATTTAACTTTAAACATATTATTAATATTATCTATTTTAATAACTACTTTATATTCTATACCTTTAATACTACTATTATATTTAAAGCTACTTACTCTTTACTAAATAGTCTAGTAAAAGTGATATAAGAAACTTTTAAGATATATTAGATTAATTCTTACTAATACTCCTTTAATTCTATTAGTACTAAAAGAGTAATAATACTTTGATCTGGAAAGTTTAGATTAGAAATAAAAGCTATAGGATTCAAATTCTAAGTAATACTAACTCAAATATATAATAGTATTAGTTAAGTTAAATAGTACTATACTTTCTTCTATTGAATATATAAGATTTATTATCTAGTTATTTCTACTCTATACCTAGAATAATATCTAAGCTCTTTACCTTATATATAGATTTAACTAGGATTCTTACCTAATAATAGTATTTATACTAATACTAGCTTAGAACTAGTTAGAATAGTAATGAAATTACCTATTATTATATATATTTATACCTCTAGTTCTAATACTGGACTCTGTAGTAGTAGAAGAATCTATAGTAATAATTAAAGAAAGCTTTATTAAAGCTAAAGCTTAATCTACATAACTAATAATACCTACTAAAGTTGCAAAGTTAAGGATTCTTTTTAAAGTTTTGAAAAATAGAATAAATGAAAATACTTATTTCGAGATATAAAAACTAGGTATTCTATAATCTATTACTTTTCTATAACTTTTATGATAGAGCTAAACTTTTCTAAAATCTATATAGCTATTTATAAAACGATAACTATAAGATAAGTATAGAGATATTCAACTATAACTATTATAATTAAGACTATTAGTATGTTAGACTAGGTTTTAATAAGTTATTTTAAGTATTATAATTAATAAACAACTTATAGATATTTAAAAGAAGATTGTCTGGTTATTCTATAGATTACTAGATTAAACTAATTATATTAGAGACTAGATATTAATAAGATAATACTGTAATATTAATACTTGATTATAATACTAATAGCTAGATGATTTAGAATATTATAGTAATATAAATATAGTACTCTAAAAGCTAATTAGGTATACTAGAAATATCTATATTTCTATAGGTATCATTTATGTATGAGCTACTCTTGATATATTAAACTTATTCACTAATAGTAATAACCTAAGCCTTATTATATTTATAGAGAGATTCAAAATTAGCTTATATTAATAATAGAGAGCTTTTATATTAGTAATATAAGGAAGAGGCTAATAGCCCGCTTTCTACTATAACTATTAGTAGATATATTGCCTCCTAAAGTATAACTTCAGCTTTCTTACCTCCTTATTAATTATTATAACTAGTTTCTAGTCAATCTAGGACTAAACTCCTCGTAGCTATACCTAGTATACCTACCCTATATTAACTCTTTTAATAATAAACAACTAAGAACTCCTTCTATAATAACCTTATACCCTTATACCTTTATATGTTTACGCCTTTATAGCTATTAATACATAATTCAAATGTCTCGAGATATTAATTACTACTAATTATAAGTATTCTATTTAGGTATTTATTATAACTTTAATATCCATAACCTCAATATCTTTATTATAAACTAAATTTTACTTACTCCTAAAATAAGGTTTTATATTACTAATAAAAGAGTTCTCTATAACTAATATAAACTAGTTTATAATTTCTATATAAGTATAATAGAACTTAGTTTATTCTTATTAGTAAATAGTTTTGATATATTAAATATAACTAATATATAAATAATACTTATATAGATATAAATACTCCTAGTATAACTAGATAGCTTTCAAAACTTATATAATTATATTATTGTAAAATTCTAATTAGTATACCTGCTTAATATAGTAGTTTAACGTCTAGCTAGCTTTTACTATTTTATAGTAAGAGTAGTAGGTTCGAATCTTATAGCAGGTAAGCATAACTGGTAGTTATAGACCTTCTAGTTATATAAACTAAATATAGTAACTACTACTAGCTTTTAATTCCTACTAGTAACTATTAATAGCTAATAACTATT
>RYZW01001968.1:0-15704 GCA_004367215.1 Colletotrichum trifolii
ACTAAGATCTAATATATAAGACTAGACTATACTCTTAAGTTTAGCCTAATTAAATACTTTATTATTATAAAATAGTTATTTAGAAAGTATAACTTTATTTTCCTCAAATATAAACCTATTTTAAACTATCTTATAATCTATTTAAATACTTCTAGTATTATCTTAGAATTACTAAATATTCTATTCTCTTAACTATATTTTAAAATAACTCTCCTTAAACTAAAATCTAATAATATTTATATATAATACTTTTAAATAAAGTATCTAAGATAAACTACTCTTAAATATTTAGTTTTTGATATTTAAGGGGTAAAAATTATAAAACTAAAATAATTAGATTACTTATACTATATAATAGCTTATTCTTAATAAGTTATCTCTAAATAAACTTTAGAATTATACTCAGTTTACCTATTTTATCATATTACCTAAGATCTATGCGATTTCTCTAAAGTATATATAAGTAACTCCTAAGTTCTTATTATTAAAGACAAGTTTTCAAACCTTCTTTTATTATTCATATTACTTAATAAAACCTATAATTTAGTCTTTCAAGTATTATTAATATTTAAAAGATAAGTAAAAAGATAGAGAAGCTTTTTTATTTATAAAATTTAATAAGATATTAAGAAAACAATAATGATAATTAATAGAGAAACCAATTACCAGAAATAAGTAATAGAGTAAAGGATTAATCTTAAGCTATTTCCCTCTTATACTAAAAAGCTAGTTAGAACAAGCAAATATACTAGAAAAAAACTAATTACCTAAAATATAAAAATATAAGAAACTATAAAACTACTACTTAAACTATAAGTAGAGTTAATTCAAGTAGTAGCTATACTATATAATATATCTCTAAATATTCAGAATAACTAGAAATTACTATATAAAATTAAACAAACCTAATATAAATAATATTTTCATTAGTAGGTACTAGAGTATACTCTAAGCTTTTATTAAGACTTATAACTTTACTAGGGATAGATTTATACTGATAGTTATTAAGTATACCTACTTAAGAAATACTATAAATAAACTATTTTAAAAAAGTTATTCAAAATTAAACTAAAAAGATATATTAGATACTTAGTAAACTATATTCTAAATACCTATAACCTATATAAAATCTAGATCCCTACCCTTTAGAAAATTATTATTACTTAAAATATTAAATTTAATTTAGTTACTTTTACTCTGTACCTAGAATAGTATCTAAGCTCTTCACCCTATATATAGATTTATCTATAAACTTTACCTGATAATAGCATTCGTGCTAATACTAGCTCACAACTAGTTAAAACGGTAATGAAATTACCTATTATCGTAGACAATTATACCCCCGGTTCCGATATTCAACCCTAAATATTAAATTTAATAAGATAAAATTTTATTCGAAATAGGACTAGTATAAAATACTTATAAAGGAAATTACAAAATTACTAGTTAAATTAATTACTAAAGAAAAAAAAACCCTATTCTTAAAATACTTAGAAATTTTAAAGTAATACAAATACCTAATAAAAAAACTTCTCTTCTACTAGCTATCTTATTAGTACTAGAAGTAGCTTAAAATATTAAGCTAAACCTAGAATTAGTTTCTAAGACTAGTAAGAAAGGTTTAATAATACTTAAACTAATACCTAAACTAATAAAGCTAGTCTAGGTTTCTAATTAAGAATAACTAGATATAATAACCCTAAGTAAAAATTAGAATTTAAGAAGTATAATAATAACTAGAAAACTAAATAATATACTTAAAATAGAAAATCTAGCTAGCTAAGAAAGGATACCTACTTTAACTAAGAATAGAAGTAACTACTTTAAAACCCTAATTTAGCTAATTCAGGGTAAACTAAAATATAACTCTAGATTTTAACTAATTAGGTTAGGATTTTTAACTATTTAAGAACTAGGCTAATAATATAAAAGTAAGTAATAGTATTAGTTAGAACTAGAGATTACTATTAGTAACTATATAATACTCTTAAAAGAATATAATAGTAATATTTTATACTTTATAAAACACGAATAAGATAGTTTCGCGAGTACTTATTTATATAATTAGTAGTAGGAACTAGATAAAACTAATCTTAATCTTTTAATAGTTTTCCTTATTATTCAAAATATAGTATTAAAAAAAGATCTTTCTACTAAAATTCAAATATACCTCAATTAACTAATAATACCTCTAAAAACTTAGAAAAATATCACTAACTTACTAGAACTACTATAAATATCTTTTATTAAAATAGTAAAAACTAAAATTATAAAGTTAAAAGAGAAAAGTACCTAGCGAGAAATAGATTACTAGGATACTAGAAATAAACCCCTTCCTCTTAAGTAAGTTTTTACCTATAAAATAAATATAGATAGTTTTCTAGAATAGTATAAAGCGAGGATTTGTATATATAAGGATATATAGCTAGTTAATCTATTATAAATTATATATATAATAACCCTAGCTACTCAAATATTTCAGGTAACTATAATAATTATAATATAATTTAACCTCGAAATCTACTAGTTTAATATTATTTACATATTTCTTCATACTATAAAAGATCTTAATAAACCTCTAATAACTATTAAACTACTAGATAAGTTTAAAGTAGTAAAGTATTATACTAAACTTAAATATACTTTTTATAGACTTCGAGATATACTTATTCTTTAATATAAAACCTTTTATATTACCTTTAAATTATTAAAACTTAAGCTATACCTAGAAAAGCTTTATCTATTTAAAAATAAAAGTTCAACTATTTTTCTCCTATTCTATATAGATAATATCCTTCTTATATATTACAAATTAGCTAAAAAAGAAACTCTCGAAATTATTAAAAACATTAAAAATACTAATAAACTCAAAAAATAAAGTCCTATTAAATATTTCCTAGGAATTTAAATAGTTCGGGATTATAAGTATTATAAGATTTACTTAGTTTATAATATATATATTACTAAGATTACTAAATACTTCAATCTTAACTATAGCCTAATTCTAATAATACTATTTCTAGTAATAACTTTTATAATAAATCTTAATAAAACTATACTAAAGGAAATTTATAAGTACTAGACAAAATTTAGTTTAATTCTTTATACCTCTATTATAATATAACTAGATATCTTATTTATATACTCTCTACTTTTAAAATACTTTATAAATCCTTCTTAAATATATATAAATACTATAAACTATATAATTTAGTATTTCTATAAGATAAAATTCCTAGTACTATAATTTAGAAACTTAAGAAATATTAATAAAATACCTTAAACACTTTTAATTACTAGAAATACTTCATTCACAGACTATAAGAAAACTCAAAAATCAAATTATAACTATATTATCTCTCTATTTAAAAAACTAATCTAATAGAAAACCGCTTAATCGAATACTATAACTATATTAATAACTAAAATAGAACTTCTTAGCTTAAAATATACCTTAAAAAAAGCTATAATATTAAAAAAACTATTTCGAGATATTAAACTTAACCTAAGAGATATTTAGAGAATCTATTATAATAACTACTAGATAATTAAACTAGTAATTTTAAATAATAAATACTTATTTACTAGACTTTAATATATAGATATTTAATAGATATAATTTTATTAGGAACACTCAAAACACAGTTTCAAAGTAGTTTATATACCTATAGACATAATACTAGTAGATAAACTTATAAAAAATCCAACTTAAGTAAAATTTAAATAATTTAAAATACTTCTTAACTTTTTAGATCTATAAATAATACTCTCAAAACTAGCTAAAATAATAAAAAAAAACTACCTAAAACTATTTCCCTATCTACTTAAATAATATAAATAAGTAACCTAAATTAATCTTTATTTTTAATAGAAAGTTTTTGTAGTATTAATATAGAGAATAAGAATATATTAGAACTCCTCTAATTACTAAGGGGGAATAAAACCCTTCAAATAAACTTCTATCTAGCTTAGTACTAAGAACTCAAACTCTAAACCCTAAATAAATAAATAAGATATAATAATAAATATATAGAAATTAATACTATAACCCCTAAGGGGAAAGGGAACCTAAGCCTAAACTAAAAACAACTATCCGAAACTAGAAATATAACTATATCTATAACCTCTAACTACTCTGAAAACTAGCTAAAAAGCTCTAAATATATTATAAACTAGCTAAAGCATAAAAGGTTTACTAACTAGGGAACTTATCTCTATTACTAAAAAACTAGAAATATAACTACTTAAAACTAGCTAAAGTAGTAGTATAAGCTAGGAAGTTTAAGATAACTAGGGAAATAGTATAAGCTAAGAAGTTTAAACTAGTTAAGATACCTAAACTAGAGAAGATTATTTAGTAATAAATATTCTAGTAACGGATTCTAGCCTACTTCTATTCTTAATAAAGTTAGCTTTAAAATCTTTCTATTATATTAATTATAACTTAAAATAAGTAAACTTCTTTGTAATATTAATCTTCTTACTTTTCAACTAAAAATAATTAGACTTAAATAAAAAATCTTAAGTTAAAATACTTACTTTATTAATATTAGGGATCTTAAAAACTTCTAAATAATTCTTAAATACCTTATAGGTATAATTCGAAACTAAAATATAGGTATTTCTTAACCTATTCTTATACTAATAGTATTAATTAGAAATTAAGTCTTACCTATTAATACTAATAATACAAAAATAAGAATTATATAAAAGAATAAAACTAGAGTAATACTTTATATAGGGGATAGTTTATACTAGCTATAAATCTCTAAAAACTTTTATTTAGAATAAGTATTCTTTATAATCCTCTACTAATTTACTTTTCTTAGAAAAAGTAAACTTTATAAGGGTTCTCTTTAAAGTAATAGCTTTAAAACTAAACTTAGTAAGTTATCGTTTAGTAACCTCTAGTTAAGATTTAAGATTATTAATCTTTAACAAAACCTCTTAATTTTTAATCTAAGAAAGTTTACGTATTATATTAGTAGTTATTTTAGTATATTTCTTAGGTAGCTTAACTACTTCCTTAGTATCTTTATTATTATTTTCTATTTTATTATTATTACTAATAAACTTAAATACCTTCTATTTTTCTTAGGGGTTTCTAACTAAATTATCTTCTTTATTATTAGAAAGGAGCTTTAGAGTAATAATCTTCCTTAGATAGCTATAAAGACATTTCAAACTAATACTAATAACGGGATCCTTAAATAAAGTAACACTCTTCTTTACAATACTACTTAACTTTAATATTTCAATATATTCGGGGATTAGTAATAAATACTTAGGTAAATCAGGAAAGTTTTTGAAATATAACTAAATAAATAATCTTAGTTAAATCAACTAACCCTTATACTAATTCAAGAAGTTTAAAATATTAATAAGGTATTACTTATTAATAGAATCAACCTAGACTTAAATCTTAGAAATTAAATACTCTTAGATAAAATTACTAAAGAGAATAAATACTTAAATAGAAAAGAATAATAAAAAACATAATAATCAAATATCTCAAATAAAAAATAATCAGATAAAAACTACTGAATAAAAAAAACCTCTTAAAAAAACATAGAGAAATATTTCAAATTTATAATTTATTATCCTTATTAGGTAAATAAGAAAAGGAAATACCTAAAATAACTTTAAACTATAAATCTTAGTTTCCTTTTAAACTAAAGTCAAGGAATAGTTACTCCAAATTAAAGATATAGTTAGCAAATATAAATACTAGATAATTAATAGAATAAAACATCAGGTACTTTAAAAAATCACTAGCAATATTATATTATTCAGGAATAAGTATAACAGTATCATAGTTAATAGTCTCGAAAGGTTTTTCCTATAATTAAAACATTAATAACAACTAATATATATTATTATACCTCAAGCTAACATACAAATACCATATTACTAGAAACATATTACCTATAAATAAGAAAGCAACTATCAAAAATAATAGTATAGGAGAAAAAGAAAATCTAATAAATTAAAAATCAACAATTAATTTATTTACAGTATACATAAAAATTAGATTACTAGTAATTTTAAAAAAAGCTAACTAATTACTCTTACTAACACATAATAAAAACAGTTAAATACACAACAGATCACAATAATTTTATCAATTTCTTTTATTCAAGTACTAGAAAATCTATTTTAGGAACTATTTACCCTATTTCATTTATTTAGTATATTAGTTAAGTAATATAAAAGTATCTCTAGTAGCTCTATTACTAGGGGGGTATATAAGAATACGTATAATACTAAGGCTACTATATAACTCTACTAGCTACTATTTAACTCTAATAGCTTATATAAGATATTTACTATTCTATTTAAGTATATTCGGATACTTCACTCTAGTTAGAAGAAGATATACCTTTCAATAACCTACTTTCAGACTATATATTATATTATTTATTCATCACACTATTTATATAACTTTATAGTTATAAATAAGAGTATCTTAGAATATCTTAAAATTACTAAAAAATACTAGTTAAAAAAGTAGTTTTAAATACAAATCTCCTAGTAACTCTAGTATAGTACTTTATTTATCCTCTATATTTAACTTTTTCTAAGAATACTTAAACTCTTTACTTCCCTATAGTTTAATTTATTTAAACAAGATTATAGAAGAATATAATAGGTGATTCTAGAGGGATTATTAATATAACCTTTATAGTTTTCAATACGTTATAAGGTTTAAGGGTAATTATTATATAGATATAAGACTTTAAACTACTATAATTACTTCTTATTATATTAATTACTTTATTAAGCTTTTTACTTAGGTTTAAATAAGTAACTAAGCTAATTTCAAGTAGTTCTACTATAGTTATTTACTTTTATAACTATTAAGTAATTTTATTAGAATTAAACTGTTTAAGATTATCTTATAAAGAAGTTAAATCTTTATTAAAGAAAAGTATTTCGTTAAAAAGATATTATAAGTTATAATAACTTTATTTTAAAATAAGTTCTATACTTAATACTAATTAGTTAAAGTATAATTAGTTAAAAAGCTAATACAAATATACTTTTTAAAGTAAACTAGCTAGTTATATTTTAACTTTATATTTATAGTTAAAATAAAATATTTATAGCTATAAGTATAAAAGTAAACTAAGTCTAGTTTCGTAGTATTATCTTTTCAAGTAGTTTTGTGAAGTTTCTAATATAGTATTTACTAGCCTAAAAAGTATATTAGTATTTAGTTATAAAGAAATACTATAGCTTATAGGGTTTTAGGTTAGAGATTATAGGGTAACTTATTCTTTTACTTTATTATTTTTACGTGAGATTTAATAGCTACTTTGATATATTTAGTACTTCTGTTTTAATTTTAGGTATAAGGAATAGATAACTTGAAATACATATTTTAAGAAGTAAGGTTTAACTTTAACTTCTTATACTTAAGGATCTTATTATTATACTTGAAAACGTTAATATAAATATTATACTAATATTTAAAGAGTTTTATAAAATTCTCCAATATTCATATTATTACAGCTCTAGTATAATTAATAAAATAGAAGTCTTAAGAGTAATTAGTAGTTTAGTTTATAAATATTAAAGCGGAAGTATAATTACTATAACTTTAATAATAGGGGCAAAAGTTAAAAGTAATATATTCCTTAGGAGTAGTATATAAGGTATTCTTGCGTTCTATATAGTAAATCTTTTATTTAACTTTACTAATACTATATATTTTATATATTTCCTAAATAAATTAGTAACTATTATACTTTACATAGTTATTAGTAATCTAAATATTGTATACAATAGAGATAAGGTAGTTTAGAGGTTTTCTACTAAGATACCCTGAATATTAATACTAGAACTATTTATTACTTTTTAGGAGTTTTTGAATAATATCTATAATATATTACTAATACTAGTGATATCTAGGAAAAGACTTATACTATATTAACTATATAGCTAAAATAGTTAATTTCTTATGAAATATATAGTATTTAAAGACTTACTAGTTATATTAAATATTAATAATTATAATCTTAGAATAATTACTTTTTTATAGTTAAGATAGGCAGTTTAATTAAGTATCTTACTAGTAGTTTTATTTTGATAATTACTAACAAGAGATAAGGTTTATTACTAGAGTAGTATAGAGGGTAATGTTATACAAGTATAGTTTAATTTCTCTACTTTCTATAATTTAAACGAATATCTTAGTATTTCTATAGTTCTCGATTAGTATAAACTTAGTATTATATTAAATACAATATCTTATAAAAGTTCCTCAAAAGGTTATAAAATACTCTATATCTTAGAAAATATAAACTAATATACTTAAATTAAAAACAAAAAGGTTTTAGAAAAAACATTAATAAAATCCTTTTTTATAGTATACTTACTATATAGTATTATAGTTGATTTAACTAGAAAGCTAGTTGTATAGTTACTATTATTTAAAACTTTAAAAATTCTTTAAGAGGTCTAAATTAGAAATAAATAATTACTTAATTTTCCTTCTAGTTAATATATTTAATACCTAGCTTTTATGAGCTAGTTAAAAAAGAATATAATAATAGTATACTAATAGGTAATTCAGGCTATACTTTAGAAAGTATAGGGGCTTATTAGAGTTTTAGAAATATCTCTTGTTATTTTGAGTATTTAAAGTAATAGTAAAGGCTTCTATTAAAATATTAAAAATACTATAATTTATTTTATTATACTAGGGAGATTTAGAGAAATACTAAATAGTCTCTATAATAGTTAAGATAACTTTATCTAAAAATATAAAATCTAAATATTTATAAATTATAAGTATATAGTTTATATAGAGATTTTAATAAACAAGTAAACTAGTATAATTATAAGATTATAAGATTTTAAAACTATAGTATTATAGTAGTAAATGAAGTATAATTAACTACCTAAGTTTTATATATAATATCTTATTATTTCCAAAACTATATTTTAGTTATTATTTTTATAGTAGAATATTTGAGTTTTAGGGATTAGAATATCTTATAATATATTATAGTAGTATTTTAGAGGTATAGATTATTTATAATACTAAAGTAGTTATAGAAGTTTATAGCTTAAGTAGCTATATCCTCTTCTATATAGTAATATTAGTACTATAATACTTTATTTATATATAGTAGTTATATTAAAGGTCTCTGATCTATTTAAAGTTATATACCTCTCCGGGACCTTTTAAAAGTAGTTATACCTAGTTATTAGCTTTTACTTTATTTACCCTATAGATATTACTAGTACTAAGGAAGTATTTGAATAGAGAAAACCTTAAGTAGTAAATATAGTTAGTTAATATAATAGCTAATAAATAGAAAGTATATATATACTTATATTTATTATAGTTATTCTTTAAGGATTATAGTTATATAATACTAGATACTAGCTAGCTAGTAATACTTATTACTAGCTATTAGATAATTACTAGCTATTCTAATAGCTATTAGTAAGCACTAATAACTAGTAATAGTTACTATATAGTTTATATAATTAGTAAGTATATATATATATATATACTTATTAGTTATATTTACCTACTATAGGATTCGAATCTACTACTCTTACCGTGATAGTAAGAGCTAGCTAGACGTTAAACTACTACGTTAAGTAGGTACTTTATTTATATATTAAAAAATCTAGCTTATTAAATAGGTTTAATTCGAATATTTATATTAGTAATCTTAAGTTTTTAAAATTTAGAAATTATAGAAAACTATATAAGTTTTTAAGTTTCTTTCTATAAAACTTATAATATTGTTTATTTAAACTTCTTTAGTAATATTTACAAGGAATTATTAATTTTCTTTATAGTTAACTTTTTTAGGGGTAGAATTTTTACGAGTACTTAATACGGGTATTTTATAGGTTTATTAGTATTACTTAGTTTTCAGAAACTTATTTAAGAGTAGTTCTTGAGGGGGTTTTTAAAAGAGGCTTTAGCGAGTTATTACTTTAAGGTTAAAGTATTCCTATAGATTATAGGTTTTAGTTTCTACTTAAAAAGTATTATACTAGTTAAATTATTAATTAGTTCTCTTAAGAACTAAAAGAAGGGTATTTTTAGTAGATATTTTAGTATTTAAGATATATAGATTTAGTATAATATATACTTTTAGCCTAGTAGCTTTTTAGTATAATATACTTTTAGCTTAGTAGTTCTTTAGTATTATAAGATTCTTAATTATTATATATAATTAGGGGGTAAAATCTAGTATATATTATATATAATTAAACGTAGTTAAATATACTATGTAAAGTTCTATTTCGAGTAGTTTAAGTAAAGCGAGGCTTATAGAAATAGTACTGTGGCCGAGGTTTCTTCTAGCGGAAACTCTACTATTTGGACGCGTTATTCCTAATACTAGAAGCCTCTATAGTATATAAAATTTAGTAAGCTATAATAAAACTCTCCTATACTTTCTAGACTTAGTAGTATAACTACTACTATACCTTATATAACCCTATATAAGTTAACTTTATAGTATTTATTCGCTATTTAGTAACTAACTTAACCTTATAAGAATTATACCTCTATAGTATACTTTATATACTTTAGTATAAAAACTAGTCCTTACTAAAGTTTTACGCTAAATAGTTAACTATTTATAAAGTTCTAGGTATCCCTAAACTAGAAGTTTCGAGGTTTTATACTTTCGCGTTTTTTAATTACTTTAAAGTTAGACTATAGTAGTATTTATAGTACTAGAAGTTTAATAACTAGGTACTTAAAATAGTAACCCTAGTAGCTAAGTATTTATAAGAGACTTTATAGCCCTATAAAGAAAGCTTTAGTAGTATTAGGAGTACTACTACTACTACTACTAAAGGGTTAACGCCTAAATACTATAGGGAAACTAATACCGAAAGCTCCCTAGTAAAAGAATTATACCTAGAAGAGTATAAATACCCTAAGGACTACCTTTTATACGAAGTATATAGTAAGTTAAGCTATACTATAACTATTTATTACTATAATAAGTTCTATACATTCTACTAGAAACTAAACTACCCTATAAAGGTTGATTATAAATACCGTATTACTAAAAACTCACTAAAAGGTCCCTAGAGCTATTTTAAGCCTAAAGCTATATAGTATAAAAAAAATGTCCTAGAAAGCAAGTAGCTTATAAAGGCTTATTATAAGTATTTTACTGAGGATTTATCAAAAGTCTCTAGAACTATAATAAACCTAGGGCTAGAAAACTATAATGTAGTGAAAATACCCTATAAAGGTTTACTATAAATACTTCACTAAAAGCTTACTAAAAAACTCCTAGAGTTATATTAAACCTAGGAAGTAGCCTACTAGTAAATATATACTAATACTTTAGTAGCCTAATTAGCTATAAGAAGCCTTATATACCTGATTAGTAATAAAAAGCCTTATAAAGAAAGTATTACTATATACGGGAAAAGATTAGATACTTTAGGTTTAGCTCTAAAGATTTCCGGTTAATATACTAAAGCTTCACTAATAGGCGGGAGACCTCAAAAGGTTAATATACTACATAGGAAGTATTATTAGCTTAATATAGTAATAGGAGCTTTATGTATTAATATATATATAAGATGAATAACCCTTACATGTTAATACATACGTAGGATAACCCTTATATATTAATATATATGTATAGCATAAACAACCCCTATATATTAATATATGTATACGATACTAATATATTAATATATATATATAGGATAAACAACCCCTATATGTTAATATATGTATACGATACTTATATATTAATATATATATAGAATAGACCTTTTTATTCTCGTAAGTACTAAATAGTTAGCAAATAGCTAGTAAAGCTATTCTTAGAAAAAAAGTAGCTATATAGTATTTACAACCCTTAAGGCCTATGGCTTATAGAAGGGGGGATAGTTATAAAGATATACTTTATAGCTTATATAGAGAGCCGGGAGAGCTAGGATCAGATTAATTATATAGATATAAATTAGTAATATAGTAGCCTAAGGTTACTATAGTATAAAAACCCTCTTATAACTATAACTAGTTAGCTTATTAAGTTAAAGTTTTATAACCTATAGATACCTACTTTTTACTATTACTCTTTCCCTTACTAGGCTTTTAGCTATAATACTTTTATAATAGTTTATATAAAGAGCCGGAATAGCTAGGATCGGATTACTATATAAATATACATTATATAATATAGTAGCTTAAAACTACTATAAGATAAAAGCCTCTTATAGCTACTACTAGTTGACCTACTAAGTTAAAGTCTTATAACCTATAGAGGCCTACCTTTTACTATTAATCTTTCCTTTACTATAAAATCCTTACACTACTATAAAATTAAATATTGGAATTAGGAGTATAATTATTTATAATAAAAAATAATTATATTACTATTTTAACTAGTTATAAACTAGTATTAGTACGAATACTATTATTAAGTAAGATTTATAGTTAAATCTATATATAAAGTAAAAAGGTTAGATACTATTCTAAGTATAGAATAAAAGTAACTAAATATAAATGTTTTAAAAGGACCTACCGACTAGATTCATAAACTTTCAATATTAATCTAAGATACTAGTTAAGAGTTATTAGTCTAACAAATACTCTATCTAGATAGCTAGAGTATATAAACGAAAAGTAAAATTTCATAATATACTACTAACTCTTATAAACAAATTATAACTTACTAAACTATTATTAGTAAATGTCTACTAAACCATTAATAAAACTAAAAGACCCTTAGAATTAGAGAGAACCCTTTACTTAAATAATATAGATATAAAAGATTACTTTAATATAGAAACTAAACCTAGAACTAAAAACTATTCAATTTCCTTGAAATACTACTCTACTAGGGATACTGGACAAATAGTAATAATTATAACTATAATTACTTATGATAAAAATATATATAGGAAAATAGAAAATACCCAGTAAATACTAGTAAGTAAAGAGAACTTGTAAAAAACTAAAATAATTACTCTAATATAATATATCCTATATTTAATAATAGAAATCCTATAAAAATAGAATAGTATACTTTATAGAGAGCCTATAGATATTAAATAAGTTATCAAAAAACTATAAACTTATAATAGAAACTATTAAGTATATAAAGAGAAAACCTAGAAGATAACTAGTAAATAAAAAGAATATTTTATAAATATAGTAGAAATACTCTTCTTCTAAAGGAAATTAATTATACTTAATATAAAAACCCTAAAATATAAAATTATTTATTTACACCATATTTAAAATAGAATAAGCTATATAAATATTAAAAAGACTATAACTTTATAAAGTAAAACTTCTATTAGAATAATATAATTATAGTAGTTATATTAAAGGTCTTTGATCTGTTTAAAGTCACATGCTTCTCGGGATCCCTTTAAAGGTAGCTATACCTAGTGGTCGGCTCTTGCTTTATAAACCTTTTAATACTAGGGCTGAGGAACTATTTAAACGGAGGAAACCTTAAGTAGTAAGATGTAGTTAGTTAATACGATAGCTGATAAATGCGGAAGGTATATATATATAAAAGAAAGGAAAGTATAATATAAGGTTATATTTATTATAATTATTTATTATAGGATTATAGTTATATAATACTAATACTAGCTAGCCGTAGCTCTATTACTAGCTATTAATAATTACTAGCTATTAATAGTAAGTAGTAGGAGCCGATAGCTAATAATAGTTACTATATAGTTTATATAATCGGAAAGTATATAGCTACTAGTTATACTTACTTACTACAAGATTCGAACCTACTACTGTTACTATAAAACGGTAAAAGCTGGCTAGATGGTAAACTACTATGTTAAACGGGTGAATAATATAATTATAAATATATAAAGCTATATAATATTATATTATATTTACTATAGATTTGGAATACTAAAGCATAAACTATATAGCTAGTTATAGTCTCTTCTTATCCTAATGAAACTATTTTAGGAAATTAGTATAAACCTTATTATAATATTACTGGAAAATACATATAGAAATAGTAATATATATAATACTATCTTAATAATTATAAATAAACTTATAGAATTCATAGTATTTATTCCAATAATAAAGAAAATAATAGCTACAAACCTAATAGTAATATTTTTTGAAAAATAGGATATTAGTTTAGTATTCTAGGAAACATTATCAATAATAAGAATAAACCTCCTACTAGTTGATTTTAGAAAGACTTATAGAAGAATAACCAATTAAGTAATAGTTATTAGTAATATAGTACTTAGAAATAAATAGTCAAATAGAATAAATATATTAAACATTAAAGTATTACTTTAAAATATTTATTAGTAGATTATTTATTATCTAAGTAGTATAGCTAAAAGAAACTATGTATATTTATTATAGTAAGAAATATAATACTACTAGGTATTTAGTAATAGACAAACTATATAAATTCTACCTAAGAATAGTAAAATATATAGTAGAGAAAAACTTAATAATAGAGAATATTATACAATAAACTACCTATATTAGCTAAGTATATTACTATATAGTAAACTCTTAGTAAATAATAGTCAAAGGCTAAATACAAATATATAATTTAAGATATTAATTAGAAATATATAATTAGAGAATAGTTATTAGGTTTTTCATAAAAGACTTCAAATCTTAGTATAAGAACTTAGTATTAGTATATATAAAAGTCTTAATAGTTAAGAAGGTAAGAGAATAAGTATATAAGATATATTTACTAGAAAAGTACTACTAGATACATAATAATTTCCCTATCTCTTTACTTAAACTATAAATAAAATAGTAAAAGAATACTAATAGCTAAGCTATCCCATCTAAGTTAGAAAATAGCTTTATAGAGTACAAAAATAGAAGATATCATAGTAATGATCCAAAACAAATAGATGCTTCTTTATAAAACAGACTAAGTAGATTATAGATTACAATATATAAGAAACTATAACTAACCTAAATAATACATAAATCTTTTTAGAATTTTCAAAAACAGATAAATAAGTACTATAGGAATGAAATAAATAACCTAATATTAATACTAAAAACTTAGTAGCTATATCCCAGAAAAGGGGGAGGAATAATTCTAGTATTTATTCAAATAATTTAAATATTATTCTAAGGAATATATCCCTAAACTGGAAAAACTAGTATATTTTAGTAATAATTCAACTAGTGTATATAAAATAAAGTAGTTATTATACTTAAAGTTTAGGTATACTTTTATAAAAATATCCCTAATTTTTCTTTATAGGGATAGTAGTATAAAAGGCTAGGTTTAGGTTATGATTTAGTTATAGGGAGTATAAATATTATTTATTTAGAACTAAGGAGTAAAAGAGAAGTTCTTGCGAAAAGTATAAAAAGTCTACTTAGGGGTAGTATTAGGGGCTTATTAGTAGCTTACTAATACCTGATTTCTTAAGTATAGTTATTAAGATTTAGGTAGAGCTAGAGTTAATTAGCTAGGTATAACTTATAATATTATTCCCCTCTTTACTAGTAATATACTAGGGCTGCTTTTTTAGGGTCCCTATTATAGTTATTAATTAGCCTGAAATGTACTTTATATTAATTTAATACTTCTATTTCCCGTATTATATTTACTATGTTTTATATAGTATCTATAAATCCTTTCTATTTAATAGAGGTTTACTATTATTACTCTTTATTTACCTAGTACTACTTCGCTACTAGAATATCCTTAATTTCTTAT
>RYZW01001969.1:0-15695 GCA_004367215.1 Colletotrichum trifolii
AACGTAAGGTATCACTTTACTAGATGTAGGCTATATACCTACCTACCTTTCAACAAGTATAAATTAGCTTTTTATAGTTATTTTAATATTTGTTTAATTCTAATTTTATAGTTATGTTTTAATTGATAATTATAGATAACGATATTGTTTAAGTAAATTATAATAGAGTTATCAAGAATACTTTGAAGTATATTATTGATATAGTACTAGAATATTATAGGTATATTTATTAGCTTACAAACGTAATAAACTACTTAAATTAGCTAGAATATATCTAAGAAGTAGTTTTATACTTATATTTTTCTATAATATAGATTTTGTAGAGGATTATAGAAATATTAATTTTTATAAATTATATTATTTTAGATAGTAAGTATAATATCTTTTTCATTAGTAATAAGAGGTAATAACTATAAGTATTGATAGTATGGAAAATATAATAATTTATATAGAATTACTATTTCGTTTTAAGTTTTTCAATAAAGAAGATAAGTATCTTAGCTATAAATAAATTAGTCTAGATTTAATTTTTATCTATTAGGTCTATTATTTAGTATTAGATTTCGAGGAAGTATGTTTTTAGTATATTATAAGGTAGTTGCTATAGTAGGTCTAGTTACATTCTATCTAGGTTTTTTAGTGAATATAGTAATTAAGAGCTTTTTAATAAAGTCAGAGGTTAGAGGTTTTGTTTTTATTGAATAAATCTATAGAAAAGGTATAAATAACTAGTAAAGTAAATATTAGTTATTTTAAAGTAATAGATAAAAAAACTATTCAAGCTATATTAATCTATACTAAGTTAGTTATTAATTATTTATAATCCTCTTTTTAAGTTAAAAGATATTATAGTTACTAATTTAATAAGGTTTATGAGTTTATTTGTATATATTTCTTTTTGTGAGAATATATATAGTATTAGGGCTACTATGCGATTCTACTAGCTACTATACAACTCGGGTAGCTTATATAAAGTATAACTATTCTATTTATATATATTCGAATAGGAGGGGCTGATGGCTCGCTCTCTACTACGACTATTAGTAGATATGTTACCCCCTAAAGTACGACTTCAGCCCTCCTACCCCCCCCACTAACTACTATAGCTAGCCCCTAGTTAATCCGGGGCTAAACCCCTCGCGGCTATAGCAGCTAGTATACCCGCCCCGCGTTAACCTTTTTGTAGATAATAAATAACTAATAACTCCTTCCACGATAACCTTATACTTTTATACCCTTACACCCTTATAACTACGCATAATTCGAATATCTCGAGATATTTAATTACTACTAACTATAGGTACTCTATTTGAATATTCATTACAACTTTAATATCCGTAACTTTAATATTCCTATTATAGACTAAGCTTTACCTACCCCCGAGACGAGACTTTATACTACTAATACGAAAGTTCTCTACTACTAATATAAGTTAACTTATAATCTCTATATAAGTATAGTAGGACTCGGCTTATTCTTATTAGTGAATAATCTTAATATATTAAGTATAGCTGATATACGAATAATATTTATATAGACGCGGATACTTCTAGTATAGCTAGATAGCTTTTAAAACCCCTATAATTATAGTATTATAATACTCTAAGGTATCTAGTGATTAATATTACGGTAAAGTATTAATATTAAGGTATTATCTAATTAATACCTAATCGCCGATATTATTAGCTTAATATAGTAGTTCATGGGATAGCTAGATGATTTTCTTTTAAATATTTATAAATTATTTTTCAATTATAGTATTTAGAATAATTTTATTAAAACCTAGTTTAATATACTAATAGCTTTAATTATAATAGTTATAGCTAGATATCTCTATACCTATTCTATACTTCTTTTTTTACAAGTAGCCGTATAGATTTCGAGGAGATTTCAGTTCTATCGTGAAGGTATAGATATAGAAAAGCAATAGATCATAAAATACCTAACTCTTAGTGCTCTATTTTATTCCATCTTTAAGAGGTTCATAAAGGTTCTCAACCTTACGACTTTAGTAGTTACTTTTAGCTATATATATCAAGCCCTAGTCTTGATAAAGCTCTCCCCATATAAACTATTACTACGAGGTCTTCTACTACTATAGGGTTGAATATTAGAACCGGGGGCATAATTATCCATAATAATAGGTAATTTCATTACTATTTTAACCAGTTATAAGCTAGTATTAGCATGAATACTGTTATCGGGTAAAATTTATAGTTAAATCTATATATAGGGTAAAGAGCTTAGATACCATTCCAGGTACNCTATATATAGGGTGAAGAGCTTAGATACTATTCTAGGTATAGAGTAAAAGTAACTAAATATATATTCGAATACTTTATTCTAGTTAGAAGAAGATATATCTTTCAATAACCTACTTTTAGACTGTAAACTATATTAATTATTTATTATACTTTTAATTTAGTATAAATAGCTTAGATAATTAAACTACTAGTTATCTTTATATAAGAATAGATATAGTACTAATACTACTATATAATACTACTAGTTTATATGAAGCCTAACTATCTTACTTATATATACTCAAATACTTTATTCTAGTTCAAGCAAAATGTACTTTTTAATAACTTATCTTTAGACTATATGTTATATTATTTATTTATTATAGTTATAAGCTTAGTTATATTTTATTATCTCTAAACTACTACTAATTAATAAATATAAAAGAAATTCTTTTTAATCTATTTTATTAGTTCTTTAAAGAATTACTTAAAAATAGTATATTTAATTACTAGTCAACTTAATATAATAGTACAACTATCTAATAGTTCTAACTTTAACTATTAGTATATTATATTATAGTTCTATATAATTAGCTAAAATATCTAGAAGTATATAAGTCTAAATATTCAACTTATTTTTAATATATTAAAATCAATAACCCGCTTAACATAGTAGTTTAACGTCTAGCTAGCTCTTACTATTATAGTAAAAATAGTAAAGTCGAATCTTGCAGTAGGTAAGCGTGACTAGTAGGTATATATATACTTTCTAATTATGTAAACTATATAGTAACTATTACTAGCTATTAGTATTTACCGATAGCTATTAACTATTATTAACTATTAATAGCTAGCGACTATTAATAGCTAACTGTTAATAGCTAGTGATAGGTATTATAGCTAGCTAGTATTAGTATTACGTGACTACAATCTTTAAAGAGTAACTATAATAGATATAGGCTTATACTTTCCCTTTATAATATACCTTCTGTATTTATTAGTTATTATATTAACTAACCGCGTTTACTACCTAAAATTTCCTCTATTTAAATAGTTCCTCAGTACTAGTAGTATCTATAGGGTAAATAAAGTAAGAGCTAATAACTAGGT
This sequence comes from Colletotrichum trifolii, assembly GCA_004367215.1. NCBI lineage: Eukaryota > Fungi > Ascomycota > Sordariomycetes > Glomerellales > Glomerellaceae > Colletotrichum > Colletotrichum trifolii. Next base: position 3,354 of record RYZW01001969.1, read on the forward strand.
ATAACTACCTTTAAAAAGTCCCGGAGAAATATATAACTTTAAAATAATTTAAATAGTTCCTCAGTACTAGTAGTATCTATAGGGTAAATAAAGCAAGAGCTAATAACTAGGTATAACTACCTTTAAAGGGTCCCGGAGAAATATATAACTTTAAATAGATCAGAGACCTTCAATATAACTACCATATTAAAATTAATTTCCCGCTTAATATAGTAGTTTAATATCTAGCTAGCTCTTACTATTATAATAAGAGTAGTAGGTTCGAATCCTATAGTAGGTAAGTATAACTAGTAACTATATACTTTCTAGTTATATAAACTATATAGTAACTACTACTAGCTATTAGTACTTACTACTACTAGCTATTAATAGCTAGTAACTATTAATAGTAGCTAGTATACTAGCTATTAATAGCTAGTGGCTATTAATAGCTAGTAAGTAGTCGGCGCCGCTGGCTAGTAGTATTAGTATTACATAACTACGATCCTTAAAGAGTAACTATAATAGATATAGGCCTATACCTTCCCTATTTATCACCTATCGTATTAACCAACTATATTTACTACTTAAGGTTTTCTCTATTTAAACGGTTCCTTAGAACTAGTAGTATCTATAGGGTTTAATATACTAGGTATAGTTTCTTTCAAAGGGTCCCCGAGAAGTATATAACTTTAAATAGATCAGAGACCTTTAATATGGTGGTTGTATAGTATTATAAGTAGTATACTATCTATTTCTAAGTAATTATATATAATATCCCTGAAATCTAGAGAATTTGTATACTTAAAAATTTGTTTTAAATATTTACTTAATATATTTTATCTAGTTAAGCTTTAACCTAGTACTATAATATTTTTAAAAGAAAAGCTCAAAACTATAATATTAAAACTCTAGTTAAGTATAGAGAGATCTTTATAGTTCTATTTAGTATTAATAAAAGTTTAATAAAAAGTTATAGTAAAATATTATTTATATTAATTATTCTTATAAGAAAATTAGATATATTTCAAGTTAAATTAAAATACTTATTTAATTTTAGGAATTATTTATATTTTCTAGAAAACTTCAAGTACATTAAGTATACTATTACTAGTTTATATACTAGGTTTCTTAATTTTTAGATGATATTTATCACTTAAAGTGGTATTAGAAATAAAATAAGTAACTCTAAATTTTATATTCTATACTAGGAATTAGCTAGAAAGAAATAGCTAAACTCTAAGAAATATACCAATAAAACTAAAGAGGTGATTTTAAATACTTTAAAAGCTATATTAGGTTCTTTAAATAGTATATCTAATAATAACTACGACTTTGCTAACTTAATATATATGAATATTAGTCCTATTTCCCTCGAATAGTTAACTATAATCCTCTTAGGGGTTTTCTTAACTATTTAAAAACTTTATATACTTCTGAGGAATATAGTTTTTAATAATTATAAAATATTTATATTACTAATTTAATTGACTTTTCTAAGAAAGGATGTTTTAAGTTTAATAAATAAATATATCTAGTTTAATATGATTTAGCTAATTTCTTTATAGTTAAGTAAAATAGAAGAATCATTAAGAATATTCTTAATAGTCTAAATAAGAAGAATATACCGGATTTGATATGAAATAATATTACTTATACTAGAAACTTCTATACTAATATTATCTTAGAGTTCTATTTCTTGAAAGGACTGAAGTCTAGTATATAAGACTAGACTATACTTTTAGATTTAGTTTAATTAAATATTCTACTATTATAGAATAGTGATTTAAAAGTACAATCTTGTTTTCTTTAAATATAAACTTATTCTAAACTATTTTATAGTTTATTGAAATATTTTAAGTATTATCTCGGAATCTCTAAGTATTCTGTTCTCTTAATTATATCCTAGAATAGGCTTTTTAAACCTAAAGTCTAATAATACTCATATATAGTATTTTTGAATAAGAATATTTTAAATAGATTACTCTTAAGTATTTAGTTTTTAATACTCAAAGAATAAAGATTATAAGATTAAAGTAATTATATTACTCCTATTATATAATAGCTTATTCTTGATAGATTATCTCTAGAAAAATATTAAGGGTATATTTAGTTTACCTATTTTATTATATTATTTAAAAACTATTCAATTTCTCTAAAATATATATAAGTAATTCCTAGGTATTTATTATTAAAAATGAATTTTCAAGCTTATTCTTTCTATTTATAATACTCAATAAATCCCTTGATTTAGTCTTTTGAATATTAATAATATTTGAAAAATAAGTAAAGAGATAGAAAAGTTGTTTAATTTATAAGATTTGATAAAATATTAAAAGAGTACTAATAGTAATTAATAGAGAAACTAGTTATTAAAGATAAGTAAAAGAATAAAGGATTAATCTTAATCATTTTCTTTCTTATACTAAAAAGCTAGTTGAAGCGAATAAAGATATTAGAAAAGAACTAATTACTTAAGAGATAGACATATAAGATATTATAGGACTACAGCTTAAATTATAAGTGGAATTAATTTAAATAATAGTTATACTATTTAATATATCTCTAGATATCAAATATAACTACAAATTACTATATAAAATCAAATAATCCAATATAAGTCATATTTTTATTAATAAATACTAAAATATATTCTAAGTTGTTATTAAGATTTATAACTTTACTATGGCTAGAGTTATATTTATAGATATTAAATATATTTACTTAAGAAATACTATGAATTAGGTGTTTTAAAAAGATTATTGAAAGTTAAACTAAACAGATATATTAAATACCTAGTAAGTTATACTCTAAATAACCATTACCTTTATGGGATCTAAATCCTTATCCTTTAAAAAGTTATTATTATTTAAAATATCCAATTGAATAAGATAAGATTTTACTTTAAATCAAACAAATATAAAATACTTATAAAAGAATTGCGAAACTACTAATCAAGTTAATTATTAAAAAGGAAGACTTTCTTCTTAAAATATTTAAAGGTTCTAAAATAATACGAATATTTAATAAAAAAGCTTCTCTTCTACTAATTATCCTATTAGTACTAGAAATAGTTTGAAATATTAAACTAAACTTAGAATTAGTCTTGAGAATTAATAAAAGAAGTTTAATTATATTTAAACTGGTATATAAATTAATAGAACTAATCTAGGTTTCTAATTAATAATAATGAAGTATAATAATTCTAGGTAGTGTTAGAACTTCAGAAATATACTAATAACTAGGAACATAGATAGTATATTTGAAATAAAAGATCTAGCTAACTAAGAAGGGATATTTACTTTAACTAAAAGTAGAAGTAATTATTTTAAGACTCCTATTTTATTAATTTCAAGAAGATTAGAATATAGCTCTAAACTTTAACTAACTAGATTAAGAATTTTAACTATTTAGGGGACTAGCTAATAATATAAGAATTAATAATAATAGTAAATTAAACTAAAGTTTATTTTTAATAATTATATAGTATATTTAAAAGAATATAATAGTAGTATTTTATACTTCTTAGAATATAAATAGGATAGTTTTACTAGTCTTTATTTATCTAATTAGTCGTAAAAACTAAATAAGAATAGATTTAACCTATTAATAGTTTTCTTTATAATTCGAAATATAATATTAGAGAAGAAAGAACTTTCTACTGAAATTCGAATATATTTTAATTAACTAGTTATTCTACCTAAACCCTAGAAAGATATTACTAACTTACTAGAACTATTATATAAGTCCTTTATTAAAATAAAAAAACTAAACTTATAAAGTAAAAATAGAAAAGTACTTAATAAGAAATAGATTACTAAGATACTAAGACTAGGCTTTTTTTCTTAAATAAGTTTTTATTTATAAGATAAATATAAATAGTTTTTTGGAATAGTATAACATAAATATTTATATATATAAGGAAATATTACTAATTAATCTATTATAAACTATATATATAGTAATACTACTTACTTGAACTTTTTAAGTAAATATAGTAGTTATAGTATAATACAACCTCGAAGTCTTCTAGTTGAATATTATTAATATATTTTAAAATACTATAAAGACCTTACTAAATTTCTAATAATAATTCAACTACTAGATAGACTTAAGGATATAGGGTATTATATAGAATTTAAATATATTTTTATAGACTTCGAAATATATAAATCTTCTTTAATATAAAGGCTTTTATACGATACTTTAATCATTAGGTTTCTAATTATACCTAGAAGAGTTTTATCTATTGAGAAATAAGAATTTAAGTATCTATATTTTATTCTATATAGATAATCTTCTTCTCTTATATTATCAAGCAACTAAGAGAATACTTTCAAGATTATTAAAAGATTAAATATACTTATAAACTTAAAGAATAAAATCCTATTAGGTATTTCCTAGGAATTTAAATAATTAGAAATTATAAGTATTATAGGATTTACTTAGTTTATAATATATACTTTACTAAAATTAGTAAATAATTTTATCTTGACTATAGCTTAATTTTAATAATACTACTTCTAATAGTAATTTCTATTATAAATAATAATTAAAGTATGTTCTCAGAGATTTATGGATATTAAATAAAAGTTAGTTTAACTCTTTGTATTTCTATTATAATATACCTAGATATCTTATTTATATATTTTATATTCTAAAGATATTTTATAAATTTTTCTTAAGTATACTAAGAAATTACAATCTATATAACTTAGTATTTCTATAAAAGAAGGTTTCTAGAACTATAATTGAGAAACCTAGGAAATATTGATAAAATACCTTAAATACTTTTAATTACTAGAAATACTTTATTTAAAACCTATAAAAAAACTTAAAGATTAAATTATAATTATATTATTTCTCTATTTAGAAAACTAATCTAATAGAAAACTACTTAATAGAATATTATAATAATATTAATAACTAAAATAGAACTTCTTAGCTTAGAATATACCTTAACAGAAACTATAATACCAAAGAGATTATTTCAAGATATTAAATTTAACTTTAGAAATATTTAGAGAATTCATTTTAATAACTACTAAACTATTAAACTAGTAATTTTAAATAGTAAGTATTTCATTACTAGATTTTAATACATAAGTATTTAATAAATATATTTATACTAAGAATACTTAAAAAGTAATTTTAAAGTAGTTTATATACTTATAGACTTAATACTAGTAGATAGACTTATAAAAAATCTAACTTAAATCAAGTTTGAATAATTAAGAGTATTTCTTAACTTTATACATCTATAAGTAATACCTTTAAAGTAAGTTAAAATAATAGAAGAGACTTTTTAAAGTAATTTCTCATTTACTTAAATATATATATAAGTAATTCGGATACCTATCCCCTATTTCTAGTAAAACGTTTTTATAGTAGTAATATAGAAGAAAAGAAAGTAATAGTACTCCTTAAACTATTTATAGGGAATAAAGCTTTCTAGCTAGGGTTTTATCTAGCTAAAGATTAACTATTTAAATTCAGAACTTTAAATAAGTGGGTAAAATATAGTAATTAGTATATAGAAGTTAACCTAAAGGGGTATTAAGAATTAATTATAACTCCTAAAACTAGGAATAAAAATAAGAACCTATTTTAAGAATAGAAGATAACTATTAAACCTAGTAACTAGAATACTATAACTAAAACTATAAACTCTAAATTTTCCGATAACTAGCTAAGATATAGGATTTTGACCAATTAGAAAACTAGTTATAGTCATTAAAAGTCTACGAATATAAGTATTTCAAACTAGCTAGATAAGTAGCATAAACCAGGGAGTTTAAATAATAGGAAATTAAAATACCTAAACTAGAGAGGATTATTTAATAATAGGGGTTCTAGTAATAGAGTTACAAATACTTCTAGTTTTAATAAAAACAACTTTGAAATCTTTCTATTATCTTAATTATAGCTTAAGATAAATAAGTCTTTTCGTATTTCTAACTTTTTTATTTTGTAACTAAGAAAAGTTAAATTTAAGGGAAAATTCTTAAACTAAAATACTTATTTGATTAACATCTAAAATCTATAGAACTTTTAAGTATTTCTTAAATACTTTATATATATATTATTTAAGACTAGTAGATATATAGTTTTTAAACTAGTTCTATAGTAGTAGTAGTAGTCTGAAACTAAATTTCTATTACTAATACTTATAGTATGAAGGTAAAATTTATAAGAGAAAGTAAAACTTAAATAGTAAACTATATATAGAACAGTTTAAATAAGTTACAAATTACTAGTAGCTTTTATCTAGAGTAAATAAGCTTTATATTCTTTAGTAGTTTTATTTTTCTAAGGAAAGGTAGACTTAGTTAAAGTATGCTGTAAAATAATAGGTTTCTTATTAGGTTTTAAAAATCAATATTTAGTAATTTTTAGCCAATATCTAAGATTATTAATTTCCAAAGAAACTTTTTAATCTCTAACATAAAAAGACTTTCTTATAGTATTAATTATAGTTTTTAAGTATTTCTTAAGAAACCTAACTATTTCTTTAATATTCTCCGTATTATCTTTTTCTTTATCTATAATAATCTTAAGTTCCTCTTCTTTATTACTAATAGGTTTAGGCGTTTATTCTTTAACTTTGGAGTTACTAGCTGAATCAGGTTTATTATTATTAGATAGAAGTTTTAAATTAGATATTTTCCTAGGATAACTATAAGGATATTTCAAACTAGTAATAATAGGAAGCTTTTTTATTGAAATAATAGCTTTTTTGTAAGACTACTAAGTTTTATCATTTCAGGTTTAGGGACTAGGGATAATAATAGATATTCCTATAAATTAGGAAATTCTACAAAGTATAACTAAAGAAATAACTTTAGTTAAAATCATCAACTTTTATACTATAACTAGAATTTTAGATTAATAAGAAGGTTAGTTTCTTTGATATTAGTAACCTAAGTTTAAATCTTAGAAATAGAGTATTCTTAGATAAAGTTACTAAAAATAAGAGGTATATTAATAGCAAGAAGAGATAAAAAGAAATAATAAGAAGTAATTTATTTAGAAAAGATAGAATAAATTAAAAACTACCAAATAAAATAAGCTTCCTGAAAAGAATATAGAAGAGTATTTTGAGTTTTCAACTTGTCGTCTTTACTAAGTAAGTAGGGATAGAAAATAGCTGAAATGATTTTAAATACTTATATTCTACTATTTTTGATATTAGAATTAAGAAGTATTTATTATAGTTTAGAGATATAGTAAGTAAAAACTAGTATTAGCTTACTAAATAAAGGAGATATAAAATACTCTAGAAAGTCAGTAGTAATATTGTAAGTATTATTAATATTAGTATTAATAGCTTATTTTCTAACTTTAATAGGAAGGTTTTTAGTTTTAATAGTATCTTTCTTAATAGACTCAAAAGGTTTATCCTATAGTTGGAATATCAATGATAACTAATATATATTATCACGTTTAAAGTTAATATATAAAATTCATATTAATGAAATATATTATCTGTAAATATAGAAAAGTAACTATTGAAAGTGTCAGTATAGAAGAGAAGAAAGAAAACTAGTAAGTGAAAGATTAATAAATAATCTATTTATAGTATATAAAAAGATCGGATTGATAGTAGTCTTAAAAGAAGCTAACTAATTACTCTTACTGATACTAATAAAAATAGTTGAATATATAATAGATTATAATAACTTTATTAATTCTTTTTATTTAAGTATTTAAAGATCTATTTTAGGAACTATTTACATTATTTCATTTTTTTAGTATATTACTTGAATAATATAAACGTATCTCTAGTAGCTCTACTACTAGAGAGGTATATAAGAATAGGTATAGTACTAATACTACAATACGATATTACTAGTTTATATAAAGCCTAACTACCTTATTTATATGTATTCGAACGCTTTATTCTAGTTTAAATAAGATATACTTTTCAATAACCTACCTTTAGACTATATACTATATTATTTATTTATTATACTTTAACTATAATTTATGTTTATTAGGTTTTAAATAACTTATCAGTATTATAATTATAGCTTCTTAAAGATAACTAGGTATATTATTCCTCGGATTATAAAGAATAAAGCTTTAGATATTTATTTATTAAGGTTAATCTATAGTTCAGCTATCTTAATAATATAAGTTTCCTAGTTAATACTTAGGATAGTATTTAACTAGTATAGTTATAATAATATAATTAATATAAAGTTTTACTATTCCATAAATTCTTTACTTATTATTCCATAATAATTATAATTATTATCAATTCAGATAGAATTAGAAGACTTATTACTTATTAGTATAGAGATTAAAAAATGTAATTTACCTATTTGTTCTTATATTTCTCTAGTTTTATCTATTGATATAGTATTATTATTAGTAGCTATACTAATTTGCTTTTAGGGAGGTTTTCTATAAGGAGTTAGGTTTTTGTTTTATTATTTATAATTTTTTTATCTAATTATAAAATTTAAATATTAGTATCAAAAATTACTACCAGGTAAATAAGTTATTATTTATATTTTGTAATAAAATGGTTTTGAGGTTTATAATATATATACGTACTAGTTTATATATATATTTGGATAATTATAAAGTTTATTTACTAAGCTTTATACATATTTATAATAAGAGTTAATTAATGCTTACTAGTTATAGTAGTTTACTTATTTAATCCCCTATTATAAAGAAAAGTAGTAGTAAAGTAATATTATACTAATATTAAAATAACCTAAACTACTTTTGTAGTTATTATTTATATATCCTTATATTAATTGATTATTAACTCTAGCTAGGAAAGGGGCTATAATTAGTTATAGCTTTGTAAGTTTATATTCAAGATTTTAAATTCTATTATAACTATATAGTAGTATTGAATAGTAGTATGGTAATTTGTCTAGCTTATATTACAATCAATAGTAGTTATTCAAATTTAATAAGAAAGACCTAGTTAAGAGTACTTCTTTATTTATTTTCTAGCTAATTTAAATTTGATAAAAGACTAAGTAAATATCTATCTAGGTTTTTAATCGAAATAGTAAATTTTCTCGAGGGTTTAGATACTGTAATAGGGGTTTTTATAGTACTTAGTAAAGTACTAGAGGAATATGTTGATATTCTAATTATACTATAGTCTTTATATTATATAAAAGCTACTAATATATATCTAGAGTTTAGGTAATAAGTTAGTCTATTAAAATTATTAAACATTTTTAGGTCTTTTAATACAAGTTTAATTAATTTCTAACTGACACTATATAGTTATTTATTATACGGGAAAGTAGAGGGTATTACTATTAAAGGAGGTACTAATAGGGAATAGTTTCTTTTTGAGAAAAGGTATTTATATTGCTTATAAAGTTATATTATAATTTTATTGGAGTTATATAGGGGTTGTTTTCTGGAAAAATCAGTTTCATTTTTAGTAGGTTAGTCTATTATTAGTTTATTAGAACTCCTATTCGGAGTTATAGAGTAGTAGTATCTATTATTATTTCTCGCTGTTGTCTGCTTTTTTTTGTACATAATTTATTGTTTATTATTAAGTTAAATTTAGGTAAGAAGGTTATTAATATTAAAGGCTAGCTATAAGAGATATTTCAGTAGTATTCTAATAGTATTTTAAGAAATTTGAAGAGTTTATATTTAAAGTAAAAACCTTTTACTAGATTATAGGGGTAGTAGCTATATAAAGCTTGAATAGTAATCTTTTATATAAGCTTTGAAGTTGAGGTCTATAATAATTTAAGATTAAAAAGTATTATTTAACTTTCCTTTTTCAGTATTTCATAAAATATTCTTAGTTAAGTTATTTTAAAAGTATATAGTCAATTCTTTAATAATAATATCTCTAAAAAGATTAGTATATAATTCAGAGGTTCCTAGATAAGGTTTAGGTAAAGGGTTGTATTTCTAAAGTATCTAAGCTAATACTTACGATTTTGTATTTGATATAGATTTTAGGTATAAGGTTTATAATTACTCCTTCTAATATAAAAAGCTTTTCTAATCTATAATATAGTAATAATAGATAAGTTAATTACTAATTAGTATTGGTTTATCTAATAAAAGAAAATTATATGTTATATATAATTGTATCATATAGCTATAAAAAGCTCCAATATTTATTATTATTATGAATATTTTATATAACTATATATATAGTTATATAAAGCTTTATATTTATAAAGTAGTAATTACTTACTAACTATTATAATACTAGGTAATAGCTAGTAATAGGTATTACTAGTAGAATATAGAAGTATATAGCTATTTATAATATATATACGTAGGAGTATATAGTTATATAGACTATATATATACGGGAATATATACTATATACGGTAGCATATACTATATAGTAAAGTATTACTAATAATGTTTAATATAACTACTATATATTAATTTTAGAAATCTATATTATAGTTACTAGTATAGACTTTATTTAAAATATAGTTATATTGTTGAAAAGAATCTTCTGATATTAAAAGTCTCCTTCAATTTCTAGTATTATATATATTAAACTACATTTACTACATAAATATATTATAAAGATTAATATTATTAATAGAAGGCATTCTACAACTAACATTATTATATTAAAATAATTGTATAAATTCTCTGAAATCTATGAACTATGATAGATTAATAGAAATAATAATATGATTAATGTACTATAAAACATATTTCAACTTGAATTCTCAGAAGAATATCAACTTAAATCTCTTAATTATATCAATAGAATAATAGATTATCTTCATAGAATAAATAAATAAGTATTTAAGTATTATAAACATATTAAAAAATATAAATTACTTAAAGTATTCTTTTTAATATAAGTGGATAAATATTAAGATATATAGTGAAAAAAGAAAAGTTATTAGTATTGATTATATTTTATTATAAAGCATATATTAACTGTTAATATTATCATATATTTAACAGTATAACTCCTATATTCTACCAATAAACTATATTCAATACTAAGTATTAATTATGATTAAACTATATAGTAATTAGTAAATAATTATAATACTAGAAATCTAAAGTCTTAAATAATACTACATATCATATAATATAGTAATAATAATAATAATAAATTATTATAGTAGTACTTTATATCTAGATAGTAAGATTATATATCATATATATTATATATAACAAAATATAACTTTTTCTATTATACGTAATTAGGGGGTAAAATCTAATATTTATTCTATGTAACTAAACGTAGCTATACGCGTTACGCGAAGTTCTATTTCAAGCGGTTTAAATAGGGCGAGGCCTGTGGAGGTAGTACTACTAGCGGAAATGTACCTAATATAAACTCTATTTTTAAGTATATTATTTCTAATATACCCCTCTAGCCTCAAAAGCCTTACTTATAAGCCAGCCTTTTAAATAATACTAGTTAAATACTCTATTTATATCTTATAAGAAGCTTCTTTAATAACCCTATCGCTTTTATCAAACCTCTACCTCTATAATAGGAAGAATAGCGCTGTTAGTAGGTTATTTAGGTACCTTTTATTATTTACTAGGAAGTACTTTAGGTATCTCTATATTTCTAGTATTCCTAATTTCTCGAAATTCCTCCTCTTACTATACTTTTAAATAGTTTAACTAGTCTATTATATTAATCCAAATAACAAGAATACTAAATTAGTAACTTTAGAGAAGTTTCGTAAAACTATTAGCTATAAAGTCTCCTAAAAGTATATATTTAGTCTTAAAATACCCCTATTAAGCTTTTTAGTATAACTAGTAATTATAAATATCTATATATTTTAACATTATATATAATTATACTATTTTAGCTATTACGAAGTATATTATTTACTATATGTTATACTAGATTAAAATAGCTAGGTAAAACCTATATATTTTACTTTTACTAAATATGTTTATTACGAGGTTTACTTAGAATATAGTAATAAAATAACTAGTAAAAATAGCCTCTTAAATAACTTAAGATAATACTAAAAACTCTATTTTAGCTATCAAAGTAGTAATAATATTTTATTTATTAATTATTAGCTCGCTATATTATTAACCTTCTAAAAAGATATATAGTATATACTCAAGAATTCTTTTAATTATTACTATTATCTATAAAGCTAGTATTTATAGTAATAATTAAGCCGTCGAATAAACTACTAACCTTATAATTAAACTTAAGGTAGAAGCTTTTTATTTTACTAACATATTATATTATTTATTTAACTTCTATATAGTAGTTATCTAAAGGGTTTTAGTTAAAGTATAATAATGAGTTTATTATATAAGTAATATCTAGTCTTATTATAACTATAGTATAATTAATGAAACTAATATCTTATTAGTAGTATTGAACTAATACTAAAGTACTAG